>CAUYSK010098669.1:0-59588 GCA_963575035.1 Avahi laniger | reverse complement strand
TGCATATACCCATCCCTTCCTCCCCCTCCACCCTAGAATAATGTTTTTCTTAATGAACCCATGCTAATTGGCTAATAATTACCTTTCATTTTCCCTCCTAAGTGCTTAGTTTGTAAGCCACTCAAAGATTTTCTAAAATCAATGTTTACCTGTTTTGGTAGTCTCTTGGTGACTCTTCTGTTTGACTTAGTTTCTCAAAGGACACTTACAGCAATTCAGAAATTTCATCCTTTGTGCTGTTCCTGTACCCGTTTGTTTGTTTGGTTTGGTTTGGTTTTTTTGAGTCAGAATCTGTGCAGTGGCATGATCCTAGCTCACAGCAACCTCAAACTCCTGGGCTCAAGCGATCTTTCTGCCTCAGCCTCCCGAGTAGCGGGGACTGCAGTTATGTGCCACTACACCCGGCTAATTTTTTTCTATTTTTGGTTGAGACAGGATCTCACTCTTGCTCAGGCTGGTCTCGAATTTCTGAGCTCAAGCTATCCTCCCACCTCGGCCTCCCAGAGTTCTAGGATTACAGGCATGAGCCATTGCGCCCAGCCTGTTCCTGTGCCCTTGAATGTTGCTTTTCCAGCCAGGAATCATAAAATAATTCAGAATAGCAATAAAAATAATCTTATACATCTCCTATTTTAAAAATAAAATATTTTATTCTTTTAAAAATGATACATGTTGAACAAAAATTTAGAAAACATAGGTAAGCCAAAAGAAGGAAAAAAATAAAACTGAAACACTTCACCATGCAGAAACCACTGTTAATATTTTGCTACTTCTGTGGGAAATTCTGTATGTGAATTTGAACTTTAGGGGTTGATCAAGGAAAAGACAAGACCACGAGATGGCAGTAGCGCACAACAAGCTTTACTTGGACAGGTTCCCTGGGAGGAGAAGTCCTCACAGCAGGAGACCTTCCAGAGAGAGCAGCTCCGGGCTGCCACCAGAATGGGAGAAGGGCTAGGAAACTCCCTGGGGAAGAGGGAACTAGAGAAGGGGTTCACAGCTCTAGGGGTGTCATTCAGCAGCATGGTGGGGAGTCTCTGGTCAGAGAGCTCCCAAGGGCAGCAGCCACGTGGGGTCTTTTATAGTCCCAGGGTTATCTTACTATGGCTAGAGGATGTTGGGTGCAGTGTCGCAAATTATGCAAAGAAGTTGGGCTATAAATGGGCAAAAGATGTTTGGGCGATTGGATGTGTAAGAATTTGAGTTTGGTGCTGGCGGGCTTGCGTTAATAGTCCTGGGTGCAGATCCATTTATGCAACAGTAATTTACAAAATGAGAATCATACTGACCATTGCTTTACAAAATACTTTTTTCACTTAAGGTCTATAGACCTCTTTCTGTGTCTTTGCATCAATATTCAGTACTCTTCAAGCTTTTTTGTTTTTAAGGAATGGAAATTCCCCCCCCCACCAATGCATTATTTCATAGACAAATATACAGAAATTTTAAATCTATATATGAAAATTATATATATATAGTGGAAAATATATATATTTATATGTGTGGGTGTGTTTGTGTGTGTGTGGAGTGGAAAGGGTTAAATTCTGCTGCCTCCTGCCAGCCACCCCTCTCTGGCTCTCCCTTGAAGTCTAGGGCAGTAAGACTCCACCATTTTAAAATATTTGAATGGCTTCATGGTATTCTATTTCATAAGGTATAATTGATTTACTCAATCCCTTGTTTGAGGGAAATTTTGATTTTTTTCTAATTTTTTGCTATCATAACATTGCCATGAATGTCTTTGTAATTACATCTGCACATCCATAATTATCCCTTTCGTAAATTCCTTCAAAGCATATGTATAAATAGTTTCTAAAGCTGATAGTTTTTTATTTCCTCTTTAACTATGGTTATATTCTATCCCTGAAGCCTGGCAATCATTGAGAGAAAAAACTGAAAATAAAAATTTAGTTGAGAATTTTCTTGCCTTTGTTGCAAAAACCACAGGCTTAGAGACGGACCAGCTGGGCAGTGTCCATGTTCATAGGGTTCCAGGTCACAGGATGGACCAAGACATCATGGAGATGTAAGGAGACAGACAAAATTGTATGCCGCCAGAATTCCTCTTAGAAAAAGTCTCAGCATGTGGTTGGAAAGAACGCTTTGATAAGGGGCTGGGAGTTGCGGGAGAGAGATGAGACCTCCTCAGGGACATGCTTGTACAGTAAGGCATGGTCAAGGAATTGCCTTTTATCGAAAGTCTACTATCACGACTGAGCTGGTTTGGCAAAGCACATGATAATTTGTTGCCCTTGCCCCGGTGTGTAAACTGTAGCTTTTTTTAACGTCTCAGATTATTAACTTGCCAGGGCACCCTCTCTAGCTGTGGCCACAGTCATATTTCAACATATCCGCCTGTTCCCTAGTAGAAATCTTTCTGTTGTTCTTCATGCTCCGAACAAAAATTGAAAGCCCCTTTGTTGGCCTTTGCATTTTTGAAATCATGCTTCAGTTCAGGCTTGGACTGTCCCCATTCCTCGGGCTAGCTCTCTCCTTGCCTATCCCTCATCCCAAGGGCGCTCTCAATACTCTGCTTTGTACCAATCCTCTCCTCCAGCCGTCTGGAAACGCGCTCCAAGGGGGCACCCGCACCTCCTCTCCGCACAGAAGTCTCCTCCTACCTTCCCAGCAGGCAGCATTTCCCCGCAGCCCCCTTCGAATAGAGGCTGTTCATTTCCCTATGCCCTGCGTGTCTCCATAAAGCGAGTGTCCCCATCTCGTCTTGCTGCTTTGGGGGAGTTGGAGAGGGAAGAGGAGAAAGGAGTAATTGTATAGGAGTCATCCTTGAGCAGGTAAGAGCAAAGAATGCTAAAAGATAACAGTCAAAAACATACCTGTGCCCTGCGGTGGGCCCACTTTGAATTCAGAGACTCGATGCTCTTTGTGGTGTTTTCTACTTACCATCTTTCCCTCCTGGAGATTCCTCATCAGCCCTCAGCAAAATCAAATCTGTCGTTAGACACATTCCTTAAAAACAGCAATGACAACAACAGAAAAATAATCTGATTAAAAAATGGGCAAAGGATGGGAATAGACATTTCTCTAAAGAAGATACACAGGCTGGCCGCGGTGGCTCACACCTATAATCCTGCACTTTGGGAGGCCAAGGTGAGAGGTTTAGTGGAGGTCAGGAGTTCAAGACCAGCCTGAGCAAGAGTGAGACCCCATCGCCACAAAAAGAAAAATCAGCCGGGCGTGGTGCTACATGGCTGTAGTCCCGCCTACTTGGGAGGCTGAGGCAGGAGGATCACTGGAACCCAGGCATTTGAGGTTGCAGTGAGCTATGCACACCACTGCACTCTAGCTAGGGCGACAGAACGATACTCTGTCTCAAAAAAAAAAAAAAAAAATTAAAAAAAAAGACATACAAATGGCCAATAAACACATGATGTTCAACATCACTAATCATTAGGCAAGCATAAATCAAAACCACTGTGAGATACCAACTCACACCCATTTGATGACTACAATAAACCACCCCCCACCAAAAAAAACTAATAGGCCAGGCGTGGTGGGTCACACCTGCAATCCGAGTAGAATACATACTGATGCAGGGTTTTGAAGGCCGCCACTGGAGCTGTTGGCTGTAAGGAGTTAGCTACCACCTAGAAATCTCCCAAACCCCCATAGTTAGCTACAACCCTAGCCAATAGTCTGCTAGAGCTGCCATAACAAAATACCGCAGGCTGAGTGGCTTAAACGACAGAAATTTATTTTCTCACAGTCCTGGAGGCGGGAAGTCTGATATCAAGGTGTCATCAGGTCTGGTTTCTCCTGAGGCTTCTCTCCTTGGCTGGCAGATGGCTGCCTTCTCTCTGTGTCCCCACATGGTCTTTCCTCTGCGCGTGCACATCCCTGGTGTGTCTTCCTCTTTTTACAAGGACACCAGTCCTATTAGATCAGAGTCCCACCCTTATGACCTCATTTAACCTTAATTACCTCTTTGAAGGCCCTATCTCCAAATACAGTGACATCTAAGGTGCTGGGGGTTAGGACCTCAACACATGAATTTGGGGGTGGGAGGGAGACACATTTCACTCCCTAACAGATTGCTGAGTCTCACTTTGTTGCCAGGGCATGAATGCAATGGCACGGTCATAGCTCATTGTAACCTTGAACTTCTGGGCTGAAGGGATCCTCCTGCCTCAGCCTCCCGAGTAGCTAGGACTATAGGTACACACCACCATACCCCCCAGCTAGGCTAATTTTTTCCTTTTTCTTTTCTTTACTTTATTTATTTTTTTTTTTTGTAGAAGCAAGGTATGGCTATGTTGCCCAGACTGGTCTTGAACGCCTGGCCTCAAGCAATCCTCCCGCCTCGGCCTCCCAAAGTGCTGGGATTACAGGTATCAACCACTGTGCCTGGCCATCTTTTACAAACTTAATATTGACTTTCTTTTCAAGTACTTCAGTTATGTAATAAAACTTTATGTAATTCTTATAAATATAGTAAATTAAATTTATTTTCATACCTCTTTCACCTGAAATTGAATTATACATAAGTTAAATTATATTTTACATATAAAGTTTATATATATAATATCAAATATAAGTTAAATCATTTATTACATGATAATTAACTAGAAGTGTAAATCAATTGATTAAACATTTTTTTCTTTTGTACAAATGTTTTATTTTTAATTATTATGGGTACATAATAGTTGTATGTATTTATAAGGTACAAGTGATGTTTTAATACAAGGCATACATTGTGTATTAATCAAATCAGGGCAATTGGGGTATCCGTCGCCTCAAGCATTTATCATTTCTTTGTGTTAGGAACATTCCAATTCCACTCTTAGTTATTTTAAAGTATACCATAATTTACTGTTGACTACAGTCACTTTGTTGTGCTATCAAATATTGTTCATTCGATCTATCTATATTTCTGCACCCATTAACCATCCCCATTTTATCTCCCGCTCCCTGCTACCCTTCCCAGCCTCTGGTAATCATCATTCTACTCTCTGTCTCTATGCGGTCAATTGTTTTAATATTTGGCTTCCACATATGAGTGAAAACATGCAAGATTTGTCTTTCTGTGCTTGGCTTATTTCACTTAACATAATGTTCTCCAGTTCCATCCACGTCGTAAATGACAGGATTTTATTCTTTTTTATGGCTGACTAATATTCCATTGTGCATATGTGCCATATATTCTTTAACCATTCATCCACTGATGAACACTTAGGTTGATTCCAAATGTTGGCTATTGTGAATAGTGCTGCAAACAACGTGGGCGTGCAGATATCTTTTTGATATACTGATTTCCCCTCCTTTGGATATATACCCGGCAATGGAATTGCTAGGTCATATGGTAGTCTATTTTTGGGTTTTTTTTGAGGCATCTCCAGACTGTTCTCCATAGTGACTGTCCTAATTTACATTCCTACCAAGAGTGTACAAGTGCTGTACGCTTTCTCCACACCCTCACCAGCATTCCTTACTGCCTACTTGATCACACCTTTTGAGTTGGAATCATGAAACTAATTTTTTATATTCTAATGAGCTAAATTAAATATCATAAATGTTTTATGTACTTATACCAACATAACCAAATTAATCGTAAACTTATCACAAACTTTAATGTTAGAATACTAATAAAATTAATAACCCATATTATTTTAGACTCAATTCTACATTCCTCAGAATTCAAAGACATTTACCCACATAACAAAATAAGGCATTCCAGCAGTCTGAGATTCACAGGACAGCGAGAATGCGTGTCCCACAGGGTGATGTTCTTGAGAATCATGATTTCAATGATTGTATCACAGGCTGTCGTATGTCTACACCGCAATGTGATCAGCGCATCCTCGTTGATTTGGTCCATTTTTCACTGTGAATCTCTGTGCGTCAGATGAATGAACATCGCTGACGCACTGCCTTGCGGTTCTGATTACTTCCTAGAAGGATGTGGACGTTTTAAGACTCTCGGTACATACTTTCTGATCGCCTTTCCCAAGGCTTGCCACCAGCACGCACTCCCATGAATGTCGTGTTACCGTGACCATCTCCCCAAAGCCACAGAATGAGATCTTTTTTATCACTATCCTATGTGCCCATCTGAACGTGGGCATTGGGGTCCCATTATTTGGGGTTCATTAATTCCGTCGCAAGTGCAGTTGAACGTGTTTTGTATGTTCACCGTCCACTGAGCTCTCGGTGTATTCTGCACCCCTTCGGCTACAGGTGGGATGCGGCTGCGGGATGGGCGAGCGCTCTTGCCACCAACGAGGCCGGTCCCGAGCGGAGCCGCAGCCATGCCGGGCCCCGCGGCCAGGGGGCGCTGCGACCCCGATCCCCGAGTCCCCCGCCCCGTCCGGGCTGGGGCGGGCGGCCGGGGCGGAGGAGCGGGCGGGGAGCGAAGGTCGGCGTCTTCGCGCTCGGACCTTCGCCGGAGAGGCCGCGGCATCATGACGGTGGGAACCAGGCTCCGAAGCAAGGCGGCTCGCCGGCCCCGAGGGCGAGGGCGGACGGCGGGGGACGAGGAGGCGGCGCCCATCCTGGAGCACCTGGAGTGCGGGGACGAGGCGGCGGGGCCGGCGGAGAGCGCGGCGGGCGGGCGGCGCCCGGGGGCCCGGAGCGCGCGGCAAGTGCACCTCGCCGTCCTGCCCGAGCGCTACGAGCCGCTGGACGAGCCCGCCCCGGGCGAGAAGCCCAAGCGCAGGTACCGGCAGAAGCTGAAGAAGTACGGCAAGGTAGGGGCCCTGCGCCGGCCACGCCCGGGGGCCGGGGGCTGCGGTGTCCCGGCCCACGCTCTGCCCGGCGGGGCTTGGCGCTTCGCCGGCGCCGGGGCTCTGGTCCGGTCCCGACCTGCCTACTCTGCTCCGCTTCTCCCGGGGGCTGCCCCTGCGACCCCCCACTTCCCGGGCCTCCACTCCCTCGCCAGAGGGAACGCAGGAGTCGCAAGTCATCGTATAAGCGAGATCGGGCCCGCTGCTGGAGGGTTAGCACATTCTCAAGGGCTCTTACCAAGGCTCTTAGCAGGAGTCAGTGTCCCCATATTGCAGATGGGAATACCGAAGCTTTAGCGCGATCAGGTGACTTGTAGAAGGTGACCCAGTTGGAAGAAAGGAGTTGCAGCCCACTTTATCTGTTTCCCGTAACAGCCTCTCCAGGTTATCCCACTAGCTGAGAAATGTTTGGGTTACTCCCCCCAAATATGACCCGGGTTATTTCTAGGGCCTGGAAGCTCAGTAAAGATACAGATACGCACTGGCACTCGTGTTAGCCAGCTGTGCCCTCTGGGGCCTCCAAACGCTCTGCCTTTTACCTTAGGGGAGGGCTGCGAGGAGAGGGATAGGAAGGGTGAATGTGGGATAAATGACAGTTTGCTTCTCAAAGTCAGAGCCCAAAGGCAATTCCCAGGTGCCTCTGCCTGGAAGCACTCAAAGCCGCTTCTGGAAGCTCCTCCGGTCTGGACAAGGATACTGAGAAAAAAGTTACAAAAGTCATTGTGTCCTGGCCAAAGGCCATGGCGCCCACCTGCTTTATTGTCCAGAGATCTGTGTCCTCTAGCTGCGTCTTATCATACCTGCAGCCTTCAGTCTCCATGCCTGGGAGCTGAGGTTTGTCACCCTCTTTAAAGGTATGTCAGCAGTTTTTGGAGTGGTACACAGCAGGCAGTGCTAAAATATACTAATAAAAACTATAAAGGTGGGTCTTTCTGGCTTAGAGTCGCAATAGGACTAATCATTTTTCTTCCTCGTCCCAGCTGAGCACGAAGAAGCCACATTTGCTTCTCAGCTGTGAACTGATAAAACCTCAGCTCAGGGTTTGGCACTCGATGATGTTCCAGAAGCACTCACTGAGTGCCAGGCATTGTGCTAACCACAATGCTTATGATGCAGTCCTGCCCTGGAGAAGTCCCCAGCCTCCCAGGGAGACACTGGTACGGCTGGGCCACCACTGTGAAGGTGGCTGGCACAGAGCTAAGGCAGTTAGCACCTCACGGGTGACAGCGATGTCATCATTCAAATCACGGTGATGTGAAAACTGGGCATAGAAGGATGAGTTCAGATTTCACCAGATATTGATGAAGTACCACACCATACCCTTTAGGATGGCTACTCTTAAAAAAAAAATCCCAACAAACGCAAAATAAATGTTAGCGAGGATGTGGAGAAATTGGAAACCTTGTACATTGCTGGTGGGAATGTAAAATGGCGCAACCACTGTGGAAAAGAATTTGGCAGGTCCTCAAAAAGTTAAACGTAAAACCACCCTGTGATTCAGCAATGCCACTTTTAGGGATACAACCAGAATAATTGAAAGCAGGTACTTGAACAACTATTTATACACACGTGTTCATAGAAGCATTATTTACAATCGCCAAAAGGTGGAAACAACCCAAATGTCCATCAACTGATGAATTGATAAACAAAATGTGATATGTACGTACAATGGAATATTATTCAGCCATAAAAAGGAAATCCTAATACTTACTATAATATAGATGAACCTCTGAAAACATTATGCTAAGTGAAATAAAACAGACCCACAGGTACCATGTTGGGTTATGATTCCATTTGTACGAAATATCCAGAATAGGTCAATCCAGATAGAATGCAGCTTGGTGGTTGCCAGGGACTAGAACGGAGGAGTGCAGAGCAGCTGCGTAATGCAATGTGGGTTTGCGTCCCCCGCCACCACTAGAGAGACGTGGTAGCTGCACAACATTGTAAATGTACTAAATGCCACTGAACCGTACACTTTAAAAATGGTGAATTTTGTGTTATGTGAATTTTGCCTTAACTGAAAATAAAGCTTTCCCGAGATAGAGAAGGAGTGTCATCCAAGATCAAGGGACATTGCAAGCAGAGTTGTGGGCATGAAAGCTCCAGAGTCTTACATAGTAGTTCAACAGTGTGAGCCAGAAGGCCAGGGGAGAGGATGTTGTCAGGTTAGGGTTGGACTTGGCCTTTCTGCCCTTCAAAAGAGCAACTTCAGCTTCTACTTTGTTGGAGCCAACCAAGAGGTAACCAGGCTCCAACATGGGGAAAGAAAGTAGGTTCCCTCTCTCTGCTCCCCCGTTCCCCAGAGCCCCTTTGAGAGCTCCGTTGGGCAGAATGCTATACTCAGATCAAAGAATCCCAAATCTGCTCTTTCAAATGACACTGCAATGGTGATTGATAGATAGTTTACATTTCTTTGCATTTCGTTTTTCAAATCTGTATTTTTGACAGTGTTTCAGTTAATGAGCTATGTTAGTCGATTTTTTTTTTCTAAATTGCAAAGATGAAGTGACACTCAGCTTTTTAAAAAATAACGGACTGAGGAAAATGGATGCACAAATACCAAAAATGTCAAATTTAACGCAGACATTCGTGATTGTGGTGGCCTTGTTTATAAAGGCTCGCTCTTGATTGCTGTACTTATGCCAGAGAATAAGGGGTTTTTTGGTTGTTGTTTGTTTCGAACATATAATTCTCCCAGTGATTCCTATCACACATTTAGAGAAGGATATCTCTTAGCAGCCTCATGCCCCCTCTCGCCCCCAAATGCTTGCAGCACGCCCCAGCCCACTGTCTCACTGAGAAATCAACGCGGTAGGATCCGGGCAAGCAGTGTCTAGCGAAGACATAGACGTTACCTGGTTTCCCCAAAGCTCCTCGTTTAGCGGGAGAGGTACCGAAGGCAACAGGCTCTTTCTACCTGCTGTGGATACAGTATAGGGCATAACGAAGTCCCCACCCTCATTATCTTACTGAGGGGACTCTGTCATTTAAACTACAAAATCCCAAGTAAGCCAGAAATCATAGGGAATTACACTCTTAAGAAACTTCCCTGAACAGATAAAAATATCTTGGATTTATATATCACCGCCACAAACCTAAATTACTGTGTATGTAATAAAAAGAAGCAGATGTTATTTTCCATAACAGCTCACATGGTGAGAGGCATTTGCTCTGCTTTCCTTGCATGAACTCATTTAATCCTCTCAACAACCCAGTGAGGTGGTTACTAAATGTTCCCATTGTACTGGGGAGGAAACTGAGGACATGGAAAACTAGTTAAGTAAGTGACAGAGCTGGGATTCAAGGCCAAGCCATGAACTGCCTTCATTAAGGAAGGGAAGTATATACAGGGGTTGAGGGCGCAGGCTCTGAGGTGAGATTTCTTTGGGATTGAACTTCAGCTCTGCCTCTTACTGGGTACATAAACTTGGATAAATGTAACCTCTCTGTCCTTGCTTCTCATTGAAACCCAATAGCCAAAAGCCTCCAGAGACATACCAGTAGCCAATGAAAGTGAAGTTTATTTGTTTGGTGCTACCAGGGAGAGTGCACACCGGAGGAATTGTGGGCTCTCAGAAAGTGGAGATCTCAAGTAGAGAGTTGGATATTTGAGTCTGAGCTGAAGAGTTATTGGCATCCAGGAAATACTCAAAGTCATTGGTTATAGAAGAGGACCACCTAAGGAGAGATTATAGGGAAAAAGAGAGACAGAGAGCCAGAGAGAGAGAGAGTAGGACCCAGGACTGCATACTGCAGAGCTCCAGCACTTTAAAGTTTGGTAGGGGGACAGCCTAGCAAAGAAAGCTGAGGAGGAGCTCCCTGTAAGATGGGGAGAACCAAGAGAATATGGAATCAAAGACGATTATTCCATGAAGTGTATCAGAAGCTGCTGAGAGATCGGGGAGAGGGAGACAGGAGCGTCCATTGGGTCCGGCACATGGAACTTGTAGATGTCCGTGACCAAGCAGTGCCTGGGTGGGGGGAGGAAAGAGCCAGCGTCCGAGGGAACAGGAAGTGGAGGCAGCGCATGGGGGTGGCTGTCTCGCTCGCTTTGGCTGAAGGAGAGCAGAGACCGAGGGCAGGCTGTGGAGTGCAGGCGACAGCTGAGCATAGGTCTAAGCTACGGGACCCATCCAGGGAGGGAAAGAGAATGAGGCTGCAGAGGGGAGAGCCAAGGGCAGGGTGAGAGAGGGACCACAGCAAGTGTCAGGGGATGGCCCTGGGGAAGAAGGCACAGGCAAGGCCGGGGAGGCCGGGACACACACAGGTTGGTCTGTGGAGAGTGGTGGGAAGACGAGTGCATTCCCTGATGACGTCTGGTTTTCTTCAGTGGAAAATAAAGTACGTGTGTGTGTGTGTGTGTGTGTGTGTGTGTGTTTGTGCGTGTGTGCGCGTGTGCACGCGTTGAGGAGAAAGGAGAGGGTAGGAGGTAGTGCCTGGGAGCGAGGGAAAGTTACCCAACTAGACGGGTACGGTAGGTTTGCCGGCAGCATTGGAAGTCAAAATAAGGTTTGTGATTGTGATCAGGAATTTTAAATGAAAACATTCCTAGTGGTTACAGGAGCTGGAAAAGTCAAAGGGCGGAGAGACAAGCTGTGTGAGATAAGGCACAGGTCATCTGCATGGACATTGATGTCACTGAGAGCGATGGCAGAAGCTGGGAGAGGGGAGAAGACCAGGGGGCAACTATGCAGTAAATGCTGGTTGGTCGTGGTGGTCTTCGTTTTTCTACTGCAATCCCACTGGAATCCTTTGGATGTCCCCTGTCCAGCCTTGCGGAGAAGGAAGAGGAGGAGTGAGTACCAAGAAAGCCCGGTCCTTGCCCTCCAGAGCTTATAATTGTATTGGAACTGCAAGACGTGTGTGTGTGTGTCTATGTGTGTGTCTGTGTGTGTGTGTGTCTGTGTGTGTGTGTGTGTCTGTGTGTGTGTGTGTGCGCGCGCGCGCGCGCAGCAATTAGGGAATGGCAGAAGGCTACAGAGGGCCAAATGCGCAGGTCAGACAGGAATATGCCCTGGAGGTCGAAGGAGGACAGGATGGGCTTTCTGATAAGATGAAGGAAGGAAAACTTGACCCAGCCTTCAGATGGTCAAGTAACTTTCAGCTAGAAGAAGAGTGGACTTTGGTTTAAAAAGTGAAAAAACTGGGTTAGTTTTAGAATTGGCAGCCTCATCCCTGTTTCTAAGAAAGTCTCTGAACTATCTGGAAATCTACTGTGCTTGAAAGCACCTTGCAGGGTGATGATGTCTGTTCTGAGTCCCCGCATGTTCTTAGATTGGGATGGGAATCTCCCCCCAGGGATGCGGAAACACGGGAACTTGCTACTTTGCCTGGAAGAATGAGGAAAAATGATTCTTTAAGTAAGTCACCATGGCTCTCGGCGGAATTCAAACGATGCCTGACTAAATCCTTTGCTTTTCTCTTCTATTCCTAAAACCAGAACGTCGGGAAGGTCATCACCAAAGGATGCCGCTATGTGGTCATCGGCCTGCAGGGATTCGCCGCGGCCTACGCCGCCCCCTTCGCGGTCACCACCAGCGTGGTTTCCTTCGTGCGCTGATGGGGCAGCTGCTTGGGCCGGCGCCACGGAGTGATGGAGCCTCTGCCCCGGGACGGTGCGAATCCAGGAGCATTTCAGACCTGAACTCACAGCAGACTTGGAGGAGAAAATATGTCTTTCTTTGTTGAATCGGATGAGTGTGATGAATGAGTCATCCCTGCCCATCTGCTGAGCTTTTCGTGTCTCTCACACACGTGTGGATCCCGTGGTCAGTCCCGCAGAGAATCAGGCCGAGGTTGGGTTTGGGATTTGAGTTGGTTTGCTAAAGCCTGAGCTTTGGGGGAAGGTGGCAGGTGCCGATGGAGGCCAACACTGGACAGATTCGAGCGTGGGGAGCAGAGTGGCGATTGCGAAGGGACGAGAGGATGCTGACCTCAGATGATTCTCTGTGTCCCCCTGGAAAGGTCACGGGCTGACGGGCACTCACGGCCCTTGGCTGCCTCTGTTCTGAGGGCAGCTAAGGAACTGTTTATGTCCCAAGTTGTCCTCCCCCGTCTCCTTCCTCTGCCACTCTGTCACCAGGAGTTTAATTACAGGCTTGAGAAGAAGGAAGGAAGACGAAATCTCTTTGAAGGCTATGATGCTTTGAAAACTGTGTCGAAAGTGTGTCATGACTGTTGAAAGTAGATAAAAGCTTGTCATTTTCCCCCATCTTTGCAAGGTCGTGCAGCCGGCAAGGAGGGGCGGAGGAAGGGCAAGTTCAGATGCGGGATGGGTGGTTGGAATCGGCCGAGGGACGGTCCTGAGGGCTGTGGTGCCTGATGTGGCCCAGTTTGGCCCAGCCGTGACTTTGGGGCCTGCCAGACTCTCCGGCAAGGGTGCAGCTGGCTTCGGTCGGGACTCCTGGCAGCATCTGCCCACTCCTGACAGCTGCGCGCTGGCAGGGGCTGAGAGAGAGAGAGAGAACATCTGGGAATGAAAGTGTGCGTTTAGAGAAGGAACCAGTAAGTAGGAGACAAGCGTGGAGGAAGTGGAACCGAGGCAAGAGGACGTGATGTGGGGGGGCAGTCCAGGAGGCGGGTCTGGAGCATCCCTGCTGGGGAGTCTGTCGGGCTGGGCCTGTGCCTCTAGGTGGGGCCAGGGGAGCTGGGTGGCCAGAAGTGCCGTGGCTCGTGCTTAAAACCCCTCCGAGGCCATGAGCTCACTCTGGCTGCCTTTGTAGCTTCCTTTCCTCTTCCATGCTGGCTGGTCTGACCTCATCTCAGCTGGACTCGAAGGTTAGCATGGGCACGGGTCCCAGGCCTGACACCCGCCAGGGATGAAACGAGGACTGCCACCGGACAGGGAGATGAAGGAAAGAGCAGGTCCCTCACACCGCGCCCCTCTGCCAACCCCCCCACAGGCCGCTGTTCTGACTTTATTTCCCACGTATCCAGAAGGCCAAAGTGACCAGTCTGCAGGGTCAGCGGCCACACCTACCTGTTGTCACGTAGGTGGGAGGGAGGCCACGACGCCCGTGCTGCTTTGATCGAGCCCAATTAGAAGGCGCTGGGAGGTGGAGAAGGTAGCCAGACAGATAGACAGAGGGACAGAAAGAGGAATGGGTGGAGGAGAAGGTTGTAGCTGCGAAGCTAGACTTTGCTTTCTGGAGCTTCGACTTCATGTTGAAGACAAGCTGGAACCCAGTTCTTGCATCATTAATATTTGAGGGAAAGAGAAAACAGGCGATCTTGTTTTAGCACGAGGGATGAAAGTTGATGATGGCACATGCGCACACGCGTGCGGTAACGACAGCTTGCCCTGCACGCTGGGGGTCGGGGAAAAGCAGACAGAGACGCAAGTGGGAGAAGCGGCCACGCACGGTTAGTGGGGAAGCGTCAGGCCCCGTGGGGGCTGCCAGTCACAGGGAAGGAAGAGGACACCCTCCCCTGTGACCCCAAGGAGCTGACAGACTCCTCGTGGGGACATGGAAGGGGACCCCGGGAAGGGACCAGAGCTGCTGAGGCCTTTTCCTTGCCTGGGAGTCTGTCTAAAAAAGAGCTTCCCCACCCCCAAATTGGAAAAACTGTACAGTCCAGCACATTTGGCCCTGAAATTCTTAAAGTCTGGTTGAGCATTAACCCAGAAATGTCCAAAGTCAAAACCTTTCAGGGATTGTCCCGGGAGTCAGGTTCGTGGGTACAGAAGATGAACTTCAAACTGTCACTCGCCCGAGTCATCATTTCTCCTGTGAGCCTCCTGTGTTTTTCTCGTTCTTTTTCCTTGAGCTTAAGAACTTGGATCCTGTCTCAGTTTACCTTTTTACCTTTTCTTCATCTTTAACTTTTTTTTTTTAAATATCAGGGCCCGCACCCTACTGAGAATCAAGTTTTAGAGCTTTCCTTATTATGTACTTGACAGAGAGGCTTCTTTTGTATCCTTTCTTGCCCTGTTATGTAAATAAAAGCCCCAATTTGTTTAATGTTTCTGTGTGTGAAGGGTTTTTCTCCCCCACAGTTTCTAACCTTGCTGGAGGGAGATTCCAAGGCTGAGAACTTGGTACCGCAGGTGATGGCGGTCGGTGGGAGAGACCTCCCTGGGAACCCAGCAGGAGCCCAGGGCTGCTCCCCGAGGATGGAGGGACAGGGACCCTGACTCACCTGGGAACTCTGCTTAGGGACGATTCTCTAGAAGGCGGGCACAGTAGGCTTTAGCGTGTGGGAGCCTCAGCTCCCAAGTGTGTTAAAAATGAAATTTTCTAAAACCTCCAACTCTGATTTAGAGTCTGGCACGGGGCCAGGAAGCTGCGTTTTCCACAGGCAGCTGAGAACATTCTGGTGCAGATGTTCCTCTGCCTCAGCTGAGAAGCGCTGGCCCCCAGGTGGGGACCGGGCCAGGGGACTCTTCAGGAAGCCTGAGAAGCTGCCTTAATCTATAATGCCATCACCTCTGGAATGTTTTGAACACTTAGTAGATCTCCCTGTCAGCTTATTTTATAATAAAAAATATACACAAAGGGGGAAAAGAAAATAACGCCCTCAGTATCCCTGTGAAGGCTGCATTTGAGAGGATCTGTGGTTTTGCCAAAAACCCAGATGGTTCCTGAGGAAAAAGCTCTACCTCCCTTGATCATTCGGGCAGAAATGTGGGAAAATAAATAATTTGTAGTGTTTGTGTGTTTCCTAGAGGCAAGATTGGAACGTCCTAGCCAAGGGGAAAGGAGATCTCCTCGGATCCACAGGGCTCGGGGCCTGGTGGGTGCAGCAGGGGCCGGGACAGGGAGGGCAGAACAAAGTGCTGGAAGCCTCACACCAAATCTCTGCCTCTGGGTGCTTTGTGCCTTCCCCTCTCCAGCCCCATCCAGAGAAACAAACTAGGATCAGAATTCAGTGCCTTGAGGACTGCTTTGCTTTTCAAAAAACTGCTTCTCCGGTGGTTCCTCTTGCATTGTCTGTGGACAAGGCTTCTAAACAAATGCCTTTGGTTCAAACCTGACGTAAAAATCAGAGCCAAAGGACAGGACAGAGAGAGAACTGAAGAGCTCGCGGGTCTCATCTGCTCTTTAAATCCAGGGTAAATCACTTCTACCCAGGACTTGCTTTCTTCATTAATAATGGAAGGAAATAATTTGGTTTTCTTCCTACGAAAGATGTTTGAAGTTACTGCAGAAGTAGATGGTGGTGAAATAAATAAATCGTGTGTGCGGAAGACAGCTATTGAAAAAATACATGTTTATCTTCTTTAATCATTAAAAGAGCTGTGAATTCGGTATTATTCTCATGCCCACGATCACAGAGCTTGGAAACGAGACGCTTCTGTCGAAGATGATGATTTTTGTATTTCGATTTCTTTAAAGTTGAGAAAAGGGTATATAAGTTAATTATGAACTTTCTCCATAGCTATCATTCTTCCATACAAAATCAGACTTGAATGTGTTTGTCTTTCAATGCTTTCCTTTTAATAAATCAATGAGCCATTTATAAAATCTCACAAGCCCCTGGTCCCACCTGCTTCCCCTGGTCACGGCTCTGGGGCTGGTCTTTGGGAAAAAGAGAGAAAAATATCTTGGATTTATATATCACCACCACAAACCTAAATTACTATGTATGTAATAAAAAGAAGCAGATGTTATTTTCCATAATAACAGAGAACCAAGATGCATCTGGTAGGTACGCTGGGCACTGAGTGGTTTAACAACATCATCTTATGTAATTCTCAGTTTCATTTTATTCTCAATAACAACCTCAGTGAGGTAGGTAGTATTACTATTATCTCTTAGACATAAGAAAACCAAAGCTCAGGGTCTTATGGCCAGGAGGCGCTGAAACTGGGACCCAAGGCGGCAGCTTTCTGCCAGTTTCAGCTGCCTCTCATTTCCGTTTCCTCTCAGGCTCCTGTTGACTAAAGAAAAAAAAAATCAAGCGTTTAAAGAATTAAAGTCAGTTTTATTCAGAAGTCTCACTGAGGACTGTAGACAGAGGCCTATGCCCAGGAAGCAGCCCTTTCGAGAAGCTCTGTCAGCCCGCCCAGCAAGGATTTCAGTCCACCACTTGCACACAGGTAAGATTTTTCAGTACCTGCAAAAACATATCAAAGTTTGGATGCAAGGGTACAACTGGTTGTCAATTACAGAGGCATAACGACTAAGCCCTATATTAAATATATTTTAATTCCCCTAGCAAGAGACATGGGTGGCCATGTGCTCCATCCTGTTTTGTCTTCAAAGCACCTTTCCGGAGAGCTGCACGATGTCTCAGAGTCAGGGCTTTGGGAAGTTGTGCTAACAAACAGAAACGAGCAAAATGGCTTCATACTCTGGAATTTCGAGGTGCTGAGACTGCTTAGCTGCTGGGGAGGGGAGAACATAGAGGCGTACGTGACCCCAACTCAGTGGGGTTGAATTTACTTTGTCATTTTGCCACATTTCCTTGGTGATTTCTCCAGCTGCAGTCACTGTTCCCACTGGCTGGTCATTTTGTTTCCCTGGAGCCAGCCCTCCGTGGGTCACCCTAGGGGCCCCGGGGCCACATGCCAAAGCCCCAGGAGCAGCGGGAAGCTACTCTGCATAATAGGAACAGTGTTTGCATCATACAACCTGCCTTCTAATACTCTAGCTGTGTGACCTTGGACAAGTTCCTCCACTTTTAATTTCAGGGCATAGTTTTATGTTATTTGTAAAGCAGAGCAAATAGTATCTACTTCAGAGGCTTATTTGGCAGGGTAAATATGAAGCATATTAAGAACCTGTCCTGTAGGATAGTAAGTGCTCTCCTTCCTCAGCCGCCCCCAGTTGGAAGTCATCTGCCCCTGACCGTGAGTGGCAGGGAAGGAGGGCTGAGAGCTCAGGAGCCGGAAAGGGGTAAGGGAGGGAGATTGGGAGGGAAGGAACCCCGCAGAGGTGAGATGGGAAGGAGAGGCAGAGAAACACAACCTGCCTCCTGATCCTTCAGTGTTTGTCTCATTAGAAACACAGCTTTCCCTGTGCTTGAAAACAAGCACCGCAGAGCTGCAGGGCGGCTGAGCTGGGGACGGCGGCTCCAGATCAACAGAGGAGAGGATCAAGGGCTGGAGGGACCAGAGGCAGGAAAGTGTGCAGAGCTTTTGGTTCTTTCCAGCCACCCCAGACAAGGAAGGACTGAGTTTTCTCCTTGAACTTGCTTCCGGTTGGCCCGTGGCCTTGTTTCTGGACACCCAAACTGGCCTACCTGTAGCACTGGCACGCAGAAGGCCTGTTGACTCCCCAGGGCACAGAGTGTTCAAGGGACAAACAGGCAGCCTGTCCATCAGTGGCAAAGGCCTGGGGCTCTCAGGAAGGGCGCAGGGTCACAGGCATGCTCACTGCCAACACGGGGGTGACCTGCTCACTTAGTTGTCCCTACTGTGAGAACCTGGAAGGCAAACTGGTACTTTCCATCATCATCCAAAGAGTCTTTTCATTTGTGTACTTAGCCATTTATTTAACAAGGAAGTTTGAGCGCCTGCTGTATGCTGGCCGGCTGCCCTGGGAGGCAACAGAACAGAGTGGTTACGGCTGTGTCTGTGTGGCCTGGCCTCAGTGTCACAGGCTGCAGTTTAGGCCCCCAAGGAGAAGGAAGAAGGACTGGGCAGGGGGAGAAGGTGAGCCCAGCAAAGGCCTCCGTCCACCCCACCAGGAGTTCAGAAGCTAGGATGGCCCTTCAGGATGGACCCGACTTGCATGGCGATGGCCAGGCCATCGTGCTCACGTTGACCAGCTGGCTGATGAGGCCGTCCCCAAAAGGGCTCTGAGCTGGAAAGTTGTCTGCTGACACACTCCCAGCAGTGGGGCAGAGTCCTTCCTCCACGGGGGTTCTGGGCGGCGCTTCGTCCTTTCCACCACACTGGTTCTGTGGACTCTGACTCCACAACTCACTGTGTGACCTTGGGCAAGAGGCTTAACCTCTCTGAATAATAGTTTGCTCATCTAACATATGGGGGTAATAACGCTTCGTGGAGCTCAGTATGCACTGCCGTGGACTGTTGTGGACTGTGTATTGTTGTGTACTGTTGCAGGCAATCATAATCCAGCCAGATGGGTGTGTACGTGTGGGGATCCAGAGGGCCCTTGGGAGGGGCACCTCACCGCTTATTGGGAAGGCTTCCCAAATGGAAGGGATGTCCAACCTGGGGCCTGCAGGAGGAGCAGGGCTGCAGGGGGGGGGAGGAAGGGGGTTTCAGGCAGTGGTAAGAACATGTGCAGAGACCTAAAAATGAGAGAAGGCTGAGTGACGGTGTGGCTGGGGTGGGGTGACCCAGGGGCTGGCAGGGCAGAGGCCTTGGCAGACAGAAGCCTTTACAGAGGAGATGCCTTCTGCTCTCAGCACCTCCTCACCTCTTTACTCTCCTGATTGGCTGGGCCTGGAACCAGGTCTCCCAGATATCCTGGTCTTTAGAGCCGTGGAAGCCGGTGGGCAGGGAAGTGTCAGGCAGGACTTTGACCTCCAAGCCAGGGAGTGGAGGTGCAAGAGCCCCCTGTTCCGAAGACCCTGCTGAATCCCTGGGCAAGAGGTCATTGTGGACACTTGGGAAGGTTGTCCTGCCTAAGTGGGAATCAGGAACCATCCTCAGCTAAGAGGGGAGGGAGGGAGGAGTCCTTTAGGGTTTCCCTTTCCACCTGCTCTCAGCTCCAGGAAGTAATCCAAGCTCTGTACTGGGAGTGGAAAGTAATCTGCTGTGTGACCTCGAACCAGCTACTTCACCTCTCTGGGCCTGGGCATCTTCTGTAAAAAAACGCAGTTGAAGCGGATGGTGCCTCAGTCTCCCCCTGCTCTGGTATTGTGTGCCTAAGGGATTTTCTCCCAGCCCACATCTTACAAAATCACGTCTCGTTTCGTTTGATCATTGAGTATCTTTTATGTCTTCAAGGTGGCCATTTCCTGTTCCATCTCCCTCTAGACTTCTTAAGGAGCTCTCAAGGCCACTCTGACAATCACCAGGCCTGCATCCTCCTCTCTAGCTGCCCCCACGGAGGAAACAGAAACAATGCGAATCGCAGCCCAGCGGCCTCTGTCCCGCCAAGGCTGTATCTAAGTTGTTTTTCTGGCAGGGCAGCTGTTTCTCCCAACCCCGCCACACCCTCTGCCCTGTGCTCCCTCCCGACCAAGGTTCTCTGCAACAGGACTGCCAGGCCTGGCCGGCAGACACCACGCCTGGCCTTCACCCCAGCCTTTAGTCAGCGCCTCCGGCTCTGCCCTTGATCCTCCTCCATGAGACCTTCCCTGTCTCAGTGGCTGGCATGAATCAGTCTCGGGACAGGGTGGCATCCTGCGTGTCCTGCTTCTACTCTGCTGCACGTTAGAATTAGCTGTTCACAGATGTCGTTCTCCCCACCGTCCCCAGCCTGCTGTTTGCAGACAGTAGGTGCTTCATGTTCGGTGGGGGGAGGGCAGGAGGGAGAGAAGGAAGAAAAGAAACAGCACGATCTCTACAGGAGGCTAGACGGTACACCCAAGGCAAGACTGGCCCCTGGTTATTGTCTTATGTCCAACATAAAATCCCCAACATAAAACAAAAATTTATGGGGAGTGTGCGGGCTGGGGCACGGGCACTGGACAGCCCTGCTCGGGAACAAGGAAGTCGGCTCTCAGTGAGGTCTCCCTGGGTCACTGCTGGCATCGCTAGAAAAGTCGCTCTGAACGTGCTTGCGCTGCTCTCAGCTCCCCCCCACCCCCTCCCAGCTCAGAGGTCTGGCCCTGGGCGGCCCTAGGTATGATCTGGAGGTGCATGGAATTTGTCCCACATGTTGTCTGGCCTGACCGAGGGGCAGCAGGGAACCCAGCAGGGGTTGGGGACCCAGTAGGGGCTGGGGTAAGTTCAGGGAGCTGGGGTTAGGGGGCATGGAGTTGGGGAGGGGCCTGTCTTGAAGGCCTGGCCGGCCATGGTGAGGGCTTGGCCCTTGCTCAGAGTGGGATGCGGCTCCCTGCAGGGTCTTGGACAGGGTCTTGGAGCGTGGCCTGATTTATTTTTTAACAGTGGCCTAAGGAGGGAGGCTCTCGTGAGCCCATTTCACAGATGAAGCCACTGAAGCAGACGAGGCCCCTGCCCCGTCTGAGGTGTGTCTCCATCACAGCCCCTGCCCACCGCCATCTCAGCCTGCGCTGACCTAACAGTCTGCTCACTTACTGGGGGGCTCTCCCCGCCCTCGGGCGTGAGCTCCCTGGGAGCAGGGGCAGAGTGTTCCCCGCGCAGTCCTCCTGCTTCAGCAGCGCCTGGCGCAGAGTAGGCATCCGCTGCAGAGCCGCGTGATACTGCGACTGTCTCCGTTCGTTTGTACGACTGTTAAGAGAATACTGAGGACTGGTTTATAAAGAGCAGACGTTCATTTTCTCACAGTCCTGGAGGCTTGGAGTACCGAGAGCACAGCACCGGCAGGTTCAGCGGCCCGGGGAGGTCTCTGCTTCCGTGACGGCATCTCATGGCTGCATCCTCGGAGGGGAGGACCTGCTGTGTCCTCACATGGCCAAAAGAGGGAGGGCAAAAGGGACAAACTCCTCCGTCCGGCTCCTTCATAAGGGCCTTAATCCCATTAATGAGGGAGGAGCCCTCCTGGCCTCATCACCTCCTAAAGGCCCTTCCTCTTAATGCTTTCGCATCGGCAACACCTGAATTTGGAAGTGGACCAATTCAAACCACAGCAATGACATAATAAGAAATATATATTTGGTCTGTGTCCTGGCACAGAGTTCCTAAAACCCTCGTGATTTCTTGGATGACAGGAACATCTTTTGTTCTAATGAGGCGCCTCTTTGGATGTGGGATGCTCAGCAGAAAGACCAACCCATGAACTTGGAGCTTTCAGCCTCGTCCCCAGCCTCCAAGAGCAGGGGAGCGGCTAGAGATTGAGTTAATGGTCAGCCTTGCCTACGTCATGAAGCCTCCGTAGAAATCCCGGAACTATGGGGTACGAGCCGAGAGGGTGGCACACCCCAGCTCCAAGAGAACAGAAGCTCCTGCCCTTGGGACCCTTCCAGACCTTGTCCCATGTGTCTTCATCTGGCTGTTCATCTGTATCCTTGTCATAACCTTTAATAAAATAATAAACTGCTAAACATAAGCCTTCCCTGAGTTCTGTGAGCATACTGATAGATCCCAGGGAGCGGGTCATGGGAGCCCTGATTTACAGCCAGTCGATCAGAAGTATAGACGACAACCTACTGCTTGGGATCGGTGTCTGAAGACGGAGGCAGTCTTATGGGACGGAGTCCTTCGCCTGAGGGATCTGACTCTGACTCCAGGTAGATGGTGTCAGAATGGAATGGAAGGAGAAGATCCCCACTTGGTGCTGGCTGGAGAATTGCTCAGCGTGTGGGGTAAGTCCCCTACGCATCTGATGCCGGAAGTTCTCTGTGTTGAGTGTTGAGTGTTGAGTGTGTGAAAGTAGGAAAAATGCTTTGCCTTTTTCCTACAGTGAACAAGGACAGACGAAATGCAGACAGCCCAGAGAAGCAGTGCTGGCATGCCACAGGCTGGGTTGTCCCCAAAGGGTCAGCACTCAAGATTCCCACTGGAATCTCTGGGGCTCAAAACCAGCCTGAGGTCTAGTATGTGGGTGTGTGCTTGGGGCTCCTCCCTAATTCCCCGGGACATTGTATCTTTTTATTTTTTTAACTCTAATTCCATAACAGATTAGACACTGTATTCTGGAAAATCAAAAAAGTGTACTTGGCTGCATGGTGACATTCATGTGTCAGTCCCTGCCTTCTTTCACATAGTCACTCGACAGTCTTTAACAAACGTTGCCTGTGCAGCTACTCTGTCTCCCACACTGGGCTGGGACAGTGCACAAGTAACCAGGGACACGGTGCCTGTCCCCTGGCCTCCTAGGGAGGGGCCGACCAAGGGTCCCAAATGAATAGATGGCTCTGGAGGAAGCAAGCGAGGGGGCCCTAGCCTCGGTGGGTGGTAGGAAGGAGGCTTGTCGAGGGCAGGGCAGCTGTGGGGCAGGCGGGTCAGACGCTCCGGGCAGGGGAGAGCTGCACGGGCTGTCGGCAGGAGTGTTGTCAGGATGGCTGGAGCATGAGCTGTCGGCAGGAGTGTTGTCAGCATGGCTGGAGCACGGCGCAGTCAGGCGAGGGGCGGGTGTTCCATGGGAAGTGCGAGTCGGCAGGAAAGGGCCCGTCGGCTGGGCGGCAAGAGGAAGTGAACGGGAAACTTCTGATTGTTTCTAAGTAGGGGGGCAGGGGTGACGATGAGATCCCTTCCATGGTTTGAAAGATCCCCCAGCTGCCGTGGGGACAGGATGGCCCAGGGTGGGCACTGCTGACATGGGGAGGGGCGGAGGGGCCTCGGGTGTTGCAGGGCGACGGGACAAGGAGGGCCCACCGTAGCCCTTCGAAAACCAGAGGTGACCAGACTGGCTGATGTGCGGGTGCGGGAAGGAACCAAAGAATTCTCTGGGATTCTGGTCTGAACGGCAGGGAAGGCCCAGCTGGGGGGAGAAACGGGAGAATGCCAGAAAGTCTTTTGAGCTCAAAGCCAAGACTGCTGTTTATTTGTTTAATCTGCACAATGCCTCGCTGCTGGGCCAGAAATACAATGTACAAGGCCAAGCCCTGGGGTTTTCTGCCGCAGCCAGTGTATTTCCTGTAGAGTTGTTGTCATTTTTACCTCGGAGCCTGGGCAGTCACATGGCTGGCCCCGGCCCTGACCTTGGCCTCCCTGGGGGAGACAGAGACTTGCTAACTATACACAGGCTCCCTGCTGGCATGTCCTGGCACTGGGGTCTGCTTCAAGGCACATTCCAGGCCCTCCTGAGTGGCCCCACGTGTGAGGCAGGGCTGTACGAAGGAGGGTAACGTGCATGCCTCTGTGAAATTCAGGTCCTGCCAGGTGTTTGCTGTCGCATGCCGGTTAATCCTCACAACCACCCAGCGACACAGCTATGAGGAAGTGAGGCGGAGAGGTGTGAGTGCACAAGGCCCAACTAGAGACCACCCGGGCCGGGTAGATGTCACGCCTGGCTTCTCTTCCGTCCAGGTGGGACCTGACACACATTTTCTACTCTGGTCCCCCCACCCCCTGACACACCTTTAACTGGTTGTCCAGGTGGGCTTTGCACTAGGCAGCCGCCCACCAGCACCTGTCTTCCCATTCCAGGCTCTGCGGGTCCCCCGTGTTGGTTTCTCGAAAACCCGGGGAAGAAGCTACTTTGTGGTTTCCAAAAAGACACCTGGCTGCATCCACAGGGGGACTCTGTGGCATCCACCTTTTACCCAGCCCGCCCCCTTGTTAGTCAGTTAAAGGGCCATCCTCCTGCTGATGTTTTAGGCAAAGGAGGAGAAGGGGAGAGCTGCCCCTGGGGACATAGAGTTTAAGCAGATCAGGAAGAGACCCTCGGGCCAAGGCTCACACTCCTAGATGGTCGGGTGAGCCTCTTGCAGGGAGTCAGCCAGGCAGACTTTGGCACAAAAATCTCTAGCACCCCTGAGCCCAGAATAACGCTGTGCGGTGGACCCAGACACATCTGTGGATAAGTTCTTTTAAACTTTAAGGCTTTAAATGCCCTGGAAGTGTTTTTTTGTTTTTTGTTTTTTTTTTTTGAGACAGAGTCTCACTTTTGTTGCCCTGGCTAGAGTGCCGTGGCGTCAGCCTAGCTCACAGCAACCTCAAACTCCTGGGCTCAAGCGATCCTCCTGCCTCAGCCTCCCGAGTAGCTGGGACTACAGGCATGCGCCACCATGCCCGGCTAATTTTTTCTATATATGTATTTTTAGTTGTCCAGATAATTTATTTCTATTTTTAGTAGAGATGGGGTCTTGCTGTTGCTCAGGCTGGTCTCGAACTCCTGACCTTGAGCGATCCACCCGCCTCAGCCTCCCAGAGTGCTAGGATTACGGGGGTGAGCCACCGCTCCGGCCAGGATCTTATTTCATCATTACAAGAAGTCAAAAGTTGATAATCCAATTTTTAAAGAGATACTAATCATTATGTTCTTGTCTCTCATCCTCAAACCTGTCATTTTATAGTCTGCTTTGAAATACTGGTGCTGAGACTCTCAGACTGCACTCCTTTTTGCCAGCCTATTAGGTTCAACAAATGGGGAGCAGTAGAGGGAGACTGGGCAATGTAAGGAGAGAAGGGATTGATTCTTTTCTTTGATGTTACTGAAAAATCATGTTAATTGTTTGAGTATTGCATATGAAAATGGATTCTATTCATTCTAATTCCTACCTTCTATTGATACTCACAGATCAACTTCATCATGTTCCCTCAGATATTTCTGCATCCTAGCAACCTCTGACACATATCCTAAAAGCTGCAAAATATAGGCACAGTATCATCTTTAGAGGTTGGAGTCCCAGATCCCAGGACATTTACTCCAGATTCTAACCCTCCCTCTGTTTTTCCTACAGTCCTTTTCCCTTCATTTTTCTTTTTCACAATCCTAAAGATGGTAACTGCTTCTGCTGGTGTTATTTTGGTGTTCGTCTATTCACTGTTTGTGATTCTTTAATTCTTTGATAACAGCTTAACAAATTTATTATATTTAATTCTCTATTTTAAAATAATGTTCCTCAAAGACATCTAATGTATTTTGTACTTTCTGCTCATCTGCCTACTTCGCATTATGTCATTAATGTAGTGCATCATTGCGATAGTTTACGTGATGGATCACAATTTCTGCAGACTAGAATGTAGCAGAAAACAGAAGAGTTGGCTTGGCCCAGATTCAAGGAAATATATTAGCTACATCAGGTAAAAAGAAAATTTTTTTGTGATTATTGAAAATTGGTATATAGAAACGCCACTAATAAAAAACAGTGTTTTCCAGATAAGTAGCTTTCTATGAATTGCTATGAAATCTATTTATTTGCTCCAATAAAAATATTGCATACGGAAAACCAGCTTCAAATCTTATTAAATAATAATTATAAAGTTATTCATATTTTGCTTGTGCTGAGACACTATGTTAGACAAAGGAAATATTTCATATTTACCCTTGTTTACCTATGTTTGAATACTAGAATCAATCTTAACACAGTAAAGATTTCTGAATAGCAATTCTTTTTTTGCTTGCCTATCACAACATACCTGCAATTTCTGCCATATTCTTTCCCACAAACTAAAAGTCAATATCTTCATTGTGTCCACTCAATATCTCAATATCTACAATAAATAATCTATAGTAAATTACCTATGTTGCAGCATGGGATTAGTAGATGCATCTTTATCTCCTCTTTTGAACACCTTTGTTATTCTACAGAAATTTAGTATTTTATATCTGTTAAACTACTACTCTCAGGTTATTTCATATAAAATTCAATATAAAATATATATTGAATTATAAGACAAAAGGGCATATATATTTTTCCTGTGTCTTATGTCTTATAATTATCATATATTTTATTATATATTTAATACAGTAAATATTGAAATCTTTTTCTTTATTTTTGGAGGCAAGGTCTCACCATGTGGCATAAGCTGGAGTGCAGAGGCTATTCACAGGCATGGTGATGGCTCACTACAGCCTCACAGTCTTGGGCTCGAGTGATCCTCCTGCCTCAGCCTCCTAAGTAGCTGAGACTATAGGCACACACCACTGGTCTCTAAAACACTCTCGTGTGTGTGCAATAAAAAGAAATGTTAACAGCCTACAGTGATTAAACTGTATCTCTTAAGTAGACATGTGAAAAGATTGAAAGATAAATGTCTGAAAGTATAATATCAAATTAGAGGTCTAAATAGGAAACCTGAAATGGCTATCCTCTACCTATATTATTCATAACTGTGCAGAAGGAATAATCCTATACATAGAATTGTTGTGGAAATCAGTGTCCCCCATTATCCCTGAATGCTAACTAATGGGTGAACTCCAGCTGCTAATTGTGTAAAAATTACTAATCAATCACTTATAAAACTTAGAATTAGGTTGCCTCAACAAAATAGGCACATTAATTCTCATCAACCAATTGCTTACTTAACTACAAAGATATATCTGAGAGAGAAGGTAAATTATTTTATCTTCTGTTACTAAAAAAATTTCTAGTATCTTTGTGCCAACCTGAACGTCAGTGTTAGTGTAGAAAAATAATCTTTGCATTCTCCATGAATATTTGTAAGCATGAGGATTTTGGAATGATGATGAATGAAATGCTATTACAATAAGAAGATAAATGCAGATGTATAAATATTGGTTATATTTAAAGCCTTAATACATCGTGAAATTGGCTTTTATTTTCTTTCTATGTAAGTGAGATAGTTACTAACCAAGCAGAGCATGAATAACTTTTATTGTTAAGATGACTGAGCCAGGTTTAAATGTCATTTAGGAATGCTTACAACATATGACATTGATAGATGAAAAAGAAAATTGCCATTTCAAGTCGACCTCTTCTATATACACTGGGGCTGTCTTAAGTGCGTTTAGACAACTACTTAAATTAGTCATCATTAAAGAGTCAGAAACTCTGAAAAATGGGATTTTAAGTTTCACGTTTATGAACTTTGTTTTGCAAGAAAGGGCAAAACTCACTGAAATTTAGAAAGGTGAGTTTATATCATTGTTTTGAATTTTTCTGATGTTGATGTGATTCAAATTTATTCATAACAAGCTATTTAGATAATTTGCTTTATGTAGTCACTATTAATAGAAAACTTCTCTGACAGCTTGTATTCATTATTGCTGTAATTCTGTTAAAAATATTTGACATTGAAGGTGCTTGTGTTGCCCCACTGTTTCTGGGATGAAATTCTACCATAGAAAAGATACGGTTGGAATAAGAAAGAACTTACATTCTCATAATATACATAGGATTTACTTTATCAGGTTGAACTAAAGATTTTATCCCACGTAGACTGTATTCACATTTTCAAAAATGAAAACAAACAAAAAAATATGCATTTCTCCTTTGGTCCCTTTCAGGATTAGATGTGTGTTATATTCTTTAATTATTTTGATTTTGTTCAAGTTAATAATTTTCTTTATAATCTTCTAACATGTTTTAAATATTTGGGATCTTGACAGATATTGACAAAGGTATAAAGAATGGAGAGGAGAAAAACTTGTATTTATTGAGCATTTACGATATTCCACTATCTATGGTAGTCATTTAACTTAAGTTATTGGGACTTTTGGAGGAGATAACCTCTATTCAGGATCCTCTGGGGAAATAAAAAATACAGTTGACCCTTGAACAACATGGAGGTTAGGGGCACCAACCCCCTGCACAGTTGAAAATTTGTGTATAACTTTTGACTCCCCCAAAACATAACTATGAATAGCCTACTATTAACTAGAAGCCTATTGATAATATCAATTAACACATATTTTATTAGTTATATGTATTATATACTGTGTTCTTTATATGTATTATATACTTAATTCTCTAAATTAAGTTAGAGAAGAGGAAATGTTATTAAGATAATTATAAGGAAAAATACATGTTTACCATTTATTAAATGAAAGACCTTCATCATAAAGGTCTTCATCCTTGTCTTCATGCTGGGTAGACCGAGGAAGAGGAAGAGGAGAGGTTGGTCTTCCTGTATCTGGAGTGACAGAAGCAAAAGTGGGGGAGGAAGGGGGGCAGAAGAGGCAGGCACATTTGGTGTAACATTGTGGAAATACATCATAATCTCTTACTTTTTTGCTTTTACATTTCTCTACAAATGTATCCCTATGTTACCAACCTTTTTCCACGTTTGCTTTAGTTCCAGTGCCCATATCACATAAGGGTCCATATTGTAAGAGAAGTCAAAAGCAATCTTAAATAATTGGAACTCCTCTGCCAGACTGTCTAATGTCAATTTGTGTCCTGGCACTGCTTCTTCTGGCTTCTTCCTGATTGTCTGACACTTGTTTGGAAGCACTCATCTCCATCAAGGCATCTTCTGTTAATTCCCCTGGTGTGGCATCCGTCGGTTCTTGAATTTCTCCAAGATCCATAACTTGAAACACTTCACTTCTCCCCTACCTTTTTTTTCGGGGAGTGCGGGGGAGGGATATCCTTCTCTTTCATGATTTCCTTGATTTGCTCTCTGTAAATCCTGTGAAATCATGCATATCTGGACACAGTTTTCTTTAGCAGAAATTTATTATTTCAGGATTGATGGCTTTCAAGGCTTTTTCTATAACAATAATGGCATCTTCAATAGAGTAATTCTAGACTTAAACGATGTTCTAACTATTGGGATTCTCTTCTGTAGTATTGACAATCCCTCCCATAGATAACTGTGTGTAATGAGCCTTATGGGTTCTTATGACCCCCTGATCTAGAGGCTGAATTAGAGATACCGTGTTTGGGGGCAAGTAGACCACTTCAATGCCTTTGGTGTTGAACTCATGGGGTTCTGGGTGGCCGGAGGCATTGTCCAATATCAAAATAACTTTCAAAGGCAGCCCCTTACTGGCAAGGTACTTGACTTTAGGGACAAAGCATCAATGGAACCAATTTACAAGAAAGGGTTCTCATTGTTCAGGCCTTCTTGTTGGACAATCAATAGAATGGCAGCTGGTGTTTATCTTTTCCCTTCAAGTCTTGAAGGTTAACAGCTTTATAGATAAGGGCAGTCTGATCATAAATCTGCCTGCATTTGCACAAAACAGTAGAGTTAGCCTATCCTTTCCTACCTTAAGTCCTGGTGTTCACTTATCTTCTTTACTAGGAAATGTCCTTTGTGGAATTTGTTTTTCCAGAATAGGGCACTTTCACCTGCATTAAAAACCTGTTCAGATGATGGCTTTCACCTATAATCCCAACACTTTGGGAGGCGGAGGCAGGAGGATTGTTTGAGGCCAGGAGTTCGAGACCAGTCTGAGCAACATAGCAAGACCTTGTCTCTACAAAAAATTTTAAAAATTAGTTGGCATGGTAGTGCATACCTCTAGGTCTAGCTACTTGGGAGGCTGAGGCAGGAGAATGACTTGAATCCAGAAGTTCAAGTCTTCAGTGAGCTTTTATAGAGCCATTGCACTCTAGCCTGGGAGACAGAGCAAGATCCTGCCTCAAACACAAACAAACAAACAAAAGAAACAAACAAACAAAAAGTCTGTTCAGGCAGATATACTTCTCATTGATGATTTTCTTAATGACATCTGGGAAATTGTCTGTTTCCACTTGGTAAGTAGAAGCAGCTTCTCCTGGTATCTTGACATTTTTAAAGCCAAATTCAAACTTTTTCATAAAATTATTAAACCATCCTTTGCTGGCATTAAATTCTTTATCTTTAGTTTTTTAGCTTTCCTTTTGCTTTAAGTTGTTATATAGTGTCTTTGCTTTTTCTTGAATTCTACTGGAGTCTATATGTATGCCTTTCTTAAAGCAATCATGCACCCACATAAGATTGCATTTTCAAAATGATATAAAAAAGTACTTCACAAAAATGCAAGGATTTTTCACCTGCTGGTGTAGCTGCAGCAATGGCTCCACATTTTTTTTTTTTTTTTACAATAGTCTTTATGCTGGATGCATTTATTTTGAAGTGATGGGCAACTGCATCTGCAGACCTCAATCTGTTGTACTTATTAAGCAATTCAACTTTTTCTTGTAATGTTGTGACTTTTTGTGCCTTTTGGAAGCACTTCCAGCATCACCAGTGGGACTTTGTGTGTGTCCCGTGGTGTGTTATTCAAGGTTTATGGTATTGCACTAAACATGATAAAAAAATAAGTGAAAAACGCAAGAGATAGGTTTTTACTGCAATAAGAAATTTACTGGAGAGAGGAACTGTTCATATGGAGATAATTAGCACCACATGACGTTCTAAGAGGATACTTAAAACACTTGAGCTCACTGCAAAAGCAAGTGGAGATAGCTATGAAATTATTACAGAAGTACAGTATGGACTCCAGTTAATTTTATGCAGTTATGATTTAATACTGAATCTTTACCTTTGCTTACATTTCTTTTGTCTGTGAATTGCACCACATATAGCCTGTGTTTATGTAAATTTTGATAAATTTTAACTTTTTATTAAATATTTATGTATATTTGATGGTAGTAAATGATATTAATAAAATAGACTAGTATGTCTATATATTTATATATTTATGACATATCTAACTTTTTCTTAATTTTTTCAATATTTCCTGGCTACGTGGTTCATCTGAGAGTTTTTCAAATTGTTACACACCTCAAAAATTTTTCCAAAATACATATTGAAAAAAATCCATGTATAAGCAAATTTATGTAGTTTAAACTCATATTGTTCAAGGGTCAACTGTATGGCTTGTGGAAAACTGAAAGCAATTTTTATCTTATTTGAGGTAGCCTCTATATATGTGGCTCCTATTACATTATTAACTTTTTCTGTTTAGTTTTTTTTGTGAGAATATTTTCAAAAAATGTTCACAAAATTAATATGCAACATAACTAGTAACAACAATTCTTAAAAATATAGCTCATATATGTGTGGAAATTAAGGTGTAAGCATATATATGGAAATGGTAAATACTAGGGAAGGCCACCAGCTCTTTCTAAAAACAAAGATATATATATGTATCTATATATATAAAACGCCTATTATACATTTCTATTTGTTAGCAAATATAGCCTGGCTTAAAGTGAAAATAGGCTTTACAAATGAATAAAATTTTTCATTTTTTCCCATTTCTAAACAGCTATTTATGTATGATTTTTGTTAATATAAGGAGAAAAAACCCTCACCTAATGGTTTAATTTGAAATTCTTGATTTTTGTTTCATGTTATACAAGAACTACACTATACCAATATGGTAGCCACTAACCATATGTGGCTATTTAAATTTAAATTAATTAAAACAAAGTAAAATTTAAAGTTCTTTCTCTCAGTACAGTAACCCTCCTACGAGTACTCAATGGTCATATGTGGCTAGTTGCTGTCATTTGTGACAGGTTTAGATATAATAAATTTTTGTCATTGCAGAAAGACCTATTGGATAGTGCTGTTCTCAATAATTTAGCATGGCATATGCAAGTTTAATTATAACAAGCAAAACTGGCAAATTTTTAAAATAAATTTGCATCTATTAGCATATTACACATGGTAGTCATCTACTATTTGATTTATACTTATATTTATATATGTGTTACTTTCAAATTTTCCAGATTTGCACTACTTAAAGTGTATCCAAGCTACACTGAATTGCTTCTCCTTATTTCAGTTCATACATTACAACAGATTTCATATTTATATACATTCCAATCCATTCTACAGTGATTTCTATATCTTAGTAAGTTTCCTGCATATTTCTTTGATTACTTTCCTTTCTAAATAAGTGATTTATCATTTCACAGTGTGAAGTTAAACAGCACTTCCTAAGTAATTTTTACTTTTTTTTTTTTTTGGTTTGTTTCTGGCTTCTAGAGCATTCTGTTCTGAGCTCATGTATTTCTCAGCAGATCTAAAATTGTGAAATCATTTTCTTTCTTTCTTTTGGAGGAACTACACTAAGACTTTTTTCTAATTTAGAAGATTACACTAAGAGCTGCCACAGAATAGCTCATTGACAGTCAGTGGCCTACACTAAATTTCACATTAAATCGCTTACTAAATGAAAGAACCTGGGCAAACTGATCTACTATTCTGGCATTATTTTCTACATTGCTAATTTGGGCGTATTAAATATGCTTTTTACTCAAAGATCTGTTGGTTGAATAAAATTTTATAATGCATGCATATAAATAGTCTGTGTATTTGAGAGTTCTCTATAAAATCAGTGTTTTAATCTACATTTCCTATGCATTTGGCACATCTAACTCTATCTTTATTTCAGATTTATTTTAAAATTCATTTCACTTTGCTCTGCCTAAATAGAATATAGAGATGTGACAAACACTCAGAACCTAAGTTCCCAGAAAATGCAATTTTTTTGTGTTTTGTAACTGTATCACTTCATGAATAATTGTCAGCCAATGACCTATTTGGTACTCTTAATGGACTTGTTAGACAATTTAGTCAAAAGAGATAAATTAGATGTACGTGTAGAAAGTTTAACAGTGATATTAAACACAATCTCTAAAGACTTCTCATTATTTTCTTTATAAATCTCTACTAATGAGAGAGAATATTGTTTACATTATATATTAATAGTAAGGATTTCCTAGTATTAGAAATGCCTCTATAACTACAGACTGATTTAAAAGTATAATATGAAATATATCTGAAAGCTATAACAATTTTCCTGCAACAGCTCATCATTAAATTTGTTAGAAACGAGAATTTTCACTATCTAAAATATAAAAATTTTTACTTCTCCATTAATCTTTATTGTTTCCATTATGTCGTTGGCCCTGTGCTTAGTACTAGGAATACACAGATAGGTAGAAAACAGTACTTGCCCTTCAGGGCTGAAAATTATGTGTGAATGTATGTTTGTGTTTCTATATGTTGGGGTTTGGGTAAAATTATATAAACAAATAATTCTAACACATTGACATACATTTACTATGTTAGACTGCAAGTGCAGTGTACTTCAGTGGACAGAATTTTGATGAAGCATGATCATGACTAGTGCTGGCTTTGAGGCTGAGAGACAAGAGCACGTGCTTGAGGTAACCACTATTCACTTAGATTTTGGTTTCCATTTGAACAATTGGCCAAAAAAATAATATTTAACAGATAGGGAAAACTGGGAGAAGCAGGTTTCATAGAGAAGTTTGTGTAAAGCATAGGAGCCATTTTAAACATTTAAACTTAGGAAAACCTATTAGCTACTGAGTTGAGAGCCTGGGACATAAGGTTCACATCTGCAGATCAGGGAAGGAGCTCAAAGAGGTCTGGAAACACTGGGGCATCTTTAGTATGTAAATTACATTCATGGCCTAGTTTACAGCAGTGAAGTCATGAGCAGGGATGGAGTTGGGAAGTAAGGTTGTGCTAGGTAAACTCTCTGCCCTGCAGAAGCACAGTGCCTGAGGGATATCTGAGTTTCAGAAACTCACGGTAGCATGTACAGCCTCTATTACTGTCACTCATGGTGGTCCATGACCACAATTTCCCAAAGCCAAACCCACCAGGAAGCCTGTTTCACTCTGCTTAACCATTGGTGGTGTTCAGACCAGTAAAAGAAGAATGGAGCTAGGCTTTACAAGTGTTTTTATTGGTTATTGTTGAGGTTCCTCAGCATGTTTTAAGTTCTAAGAATCACCTTTACTATATGTGTTAGGGAAAAAAATCAAAAACAAAAAAGCAATCTCTTCACTAAAATGATGCATTGTAGCAATTTAAAGAAACTAGAGGATTACAGTGGAAGATCTGCAGCAGAAGTAGAGTATAGGAAGCAACTTATGTTACCAAATGTTCATCATTTGGAAAAAAGCTAAGAAGGAGCATAAATTTAATGGAAAATGACTTAAAGTTCAATATAAATCAAAGTAAATTATCCAAGGAAGTTGAATGTCAGCTCAACCACAAAATTTGTTTTCTAATCAAAGTACTTTTGAACATATTTACTGTATTTTCTTATTTAAGTACAGGTTTATGCTGTCAAGAAAGGCTAAAAAAAATAAACTTTTTCAGATCTTTGCCCACCAGGCTGGGTACTCAACTCTCTAGGTTGGAGGTGTGCCCTAATTCAAAGATATGATGATTCACTATAACTTACCTATACATAACTTTGTAAAATTTGTAAGATGGTAGAGTAGCCTATGCTATCCGCATCTTTACACAGTAAACAGAAAGTCTGCAAAAAGTAGGATTTTTCCTGAGGAAAGATTTTTTCAAAAAGTTTGCCTTTATTCCCAGGGTTTTCAAATCAAATGGAAGTTTAGCTTAGTTTATATTTTATTGAGAACATTTTAATCCCAGTTGTGCTTTTCTTTGATATAAACTTTGTGGCAATATGTAGGTTTGTGTACTAAAAGTAAAATAATAAAGGGAGCAAAGAGAGAGAGGAAAATTTGTTAAACATCTACTGTGAGCCTATAACAAGTCTAAGTGTTTTTCCTAAAGAAGGAGTGATGAACTAAAAAATGACTCTCTTGATTATAAGTTTCACAAGAAAAGGGAATCTGAATTTTTATTTTATTACAAATAGGACAGGGTGATATATAATTTTTGCCTTAGGTTGTTTATAATTGAATACAAGGCCATAAAAATTTTAGGGTACTGATCAACAAAGTATATGAGTGTCAAATTGTTGCTTTTTTCTCCATACTGCTAAACACCTCTGCTTTGCTTACAAAATTAATTATAGGGCATTACAATTACTTATTGTTAGTCTTTTTAAGAATGTGGACTCTTCGAGGTTAGGGTATGTATGATCCATCATTGTCACAAGTTCCTAATACATAGCAAGCTGGCAATTGATGTAAAGTTTTCAAATGTAAAAAAAAAAATAAGTCTAATAACTGGATGAGATTATCTATGTAATGAAAATAGATATGAGAAAATGCCCAGCGACAAGCTGTGAAATCCTTAAGCAAATAGGAATCTGATGGAAGAGAGGGACCACAGACCCATGCTAAAATGGCTTTTTAAAAATATTTTCATGTTTTTGTAGTCAATTTATTTCAACACTGAAATTGCCATTGTCTAAAACAGAATTAAGTAATGTATCTTCAATATATGTAATTCTGACAATCTATTTAGCCTCAAATAAACATTCTGTTACATAAAAATAAAAGAAAAAGTGATAACTGAAAATATGATGCAGAATTTTATTTATGTATATTTCTGGGTTTTAGTTATAACGTGCTGCGACATTTTCTCCCTCTTATTTTTTTTTTCCATTAGCCCACATTTACATTTAAGTCACAGCATGCAATTGAGCTGGAAAATTATGAAATAATTGTAAACACAGTATGACTCCTTTAAAGAAAGTATTTGTGAAAATTGGAGTAATACACTGTTTTACCCTACAGGATTTGAGATGGCTCTTTCTATTTTAGAAATGCATAATCAGATGTTGCCATTCATCTTTAATGTTCCCGTTGATTCCGAGGCAAGCGATAAATGTGTTTATTTATAGGATTCACAGTTTGTTTTGATTTCATTTGTTTCAACTCACATTTTAGAGGTCAAACACATGACTTGATTATTTCATTGTAGACTTATACTGTAAATGCCTCATTTCTACTTACCAAGTAAAAATTTAATTTATTTTCTTCTATTTATTTTAGCTAACAACTGTTCACATTAGACCACTAACACAACAACAAAAAGAACATTGAAATTATTATTGATTAATCAAAAGTAGTTGTGTTGTAGAAGTAACTGTCAGCTCTAAATGTGATTTATTTCGGACGATTTAGAAATTTCTATTATTTCAAATGTACTGTTAGCAAAGATTTTTGTGTTATAAAGCAATACTATTTCAATAAGTAAATATTTTGGTAGATAATTTTTTATTCTATTCTTGTTCGTACTTGTCTCCCAAATCCTATCATAACCAAAAACAATGAAGACAACATTTTACTATTTTAGAATGCTGTAGCAATTTATTTTATTCATTGCTACTCTTGGTTATACTGATTATATAATTGTATTAGTCCACTGTACTGGTTATCCTCAATCAACCACCAGTGTCCATCATTCATGCCCTTGTGTAGCCCCTTCCCCTAGAATCTATATCAGTGACTTGTTTTAGCCAAATAAATGTAGAAAATTTTTGCTGTGCTGGTACTTAGCCTAAAGCTTAAGAAGTCCAGGTAGCTTCCTTAATTATTCATGAACAAACTTTATTTATCTGGCTGGAGCTTCCAAGTGAAAAGCCCACGTAGAAAGAGTCCATGTTGAGGTAGAGATGCCTAAAAGCTACTTGAAAGAAGAAAACAATGCAGTTCTGGTGTCCCAGTTGAACCAAGATTGCAGACAACTTACCAGCTAAATGCACTGTTCACAGACTAACCAGCAAGACATGAGGAAGAACTGCTAGCTGAGCTCAGTACAGATCTAAGGGTCCTAAGAAATAAGATCATTGTTTTCTTAAGCTAATAAATTTTGAGTGGTTTGCACAGAACAAATGTTAACTGAATTAGGAATTGTTACCAAAAATGGAGTGATGCTACAACAAACATATGGCCTTGACTTTGAGATCAGGCAGTTAGCAAAATTGTAAGAGGAGATTGTTAGTGAAGGCTGGAAATGCAGTGAAGAGATTGCTATGAGAGGCTGGAGAAAAGACAATGCAAGTTATATACTGGCATAAAATTCATGATATTATCCTCTACTCTAACATGAGAAACAGCATATTTAATAAACTTGGCAGACCTGGCTTATCAGATTGCCAGGCAGACTATTAAAATGCCAAACAGTTTCTTTAGCTGTCTCTGATTAAGTACAAAAGGAAAGAGATGAGCTAAAAAAAGTAAATGTTGATTTTAAATAGAGTAGAGAAGAAATATAAAATAACAAGAACTTGTTCTTTTGGAAAATAAAACTATTTCTCATCCAATGTGTCTCCCAGAAAAGATTCTCAAATGAAAAATAGCCTCGAGACAAAGATCAAATTGAGAGCATTGCCAGTGGTCAAGGTCATATAATATCTTTGGTTTCTGGTACCCTGATTGACATACTGAATTAGAGAGGCACCTATCTAATGGAAATCTGTGACTGTATTTTCATTACTAACCCTAATGGAGTTACTTACATTCAAATACATAGAAATATCACCAAGTTTTAAAAGTATTTGTACCACCTGAACTAAAAAAGATACATACATTCCAAAATTAAAAGAAACTGTTGAACTTGAAAACTCTATACAAAGGTATAGAACACTTCTCATTTGCAAATAAAAATAATTTTTATGGCAAATGAAGAATGACTTAATAGAAAGGAGCTAAGAACTAAAAGAATCTAGCCAAAAACCAGGAAGAACCACTCCCAAGGAATAGAATTGAGAATTAACCAAGGACCCGTGACTGGCTGGATTTTGAATGTCTGTGCACTTTGACTAATATGTGGCTTCAATTTATTTGTTTTTATGATGGCAGTGTCTTTTGCAGTTACCTATCCCTATTTCCCCCTTATACATTGGCTACGTTGAGCACAGATTGTCTTTTTCCCCCATAGCTCTTCAGATTGAGAAGAGCTGCACCTGTGGAGCCTTAGCCATTCCTGGAATTGCCTTAGATAATGACATCTTGCATTTCAAGTTCCAGTGTAATGCCATAAATTATAGGATGATACTTTTGGGAATCATGAAAAATGAACATATTTTGCATGTGTGATGGATATAAATCATTTAAGGCAGGAGGGCAGACTCTGGTTATTTATTATATTAGTGGTTCCTGATGAACCACAACCTCCTATAGTCAAGCACATGTGTAGCACTTTCCCCTTAAACATAGACAGGGTTTGTGACTTATTTTAACCAATATAATGCAGTGGAATAACATGTGCAATCTCAGTATTCAAACCTTAAGGGAGTTTAGTGATTGTGTAAGAATTAGATCAAAAAGAAACATAGATCTAAATGTTAAACATAAAATTAGAAAGCTCATAAAAAAAACACAGAATACCTCTGTGAGCTTGGTTCAGGCAAATATATATTAAAAATAATATTATAAGCATTATCAATAAAAAGAGAAACATTACAAATTGGAGTTCATCGGATTAAACATACCTACTCTTAACTTTTGCTTTAAGCTCCAATATTTACAGAGCTTGAAAGTAATCATTCCCATTCTTATAACAAGAAAAAAAGCTAAACAAATTAAATATCAACAACTTTTTTGGAGCTAGTAAAAACTGAGGTTGCAGGGCAAAACAGCATCCTGAAATCCGGAGAGGCAGGAAACTATAAAGAAAAACACAGTATAATTTCTATTTTTCTGAATTTGTTGAGGTCTGATTTGTGGCCTAGTACGTGATCAGTTTTGGAGAAAGTTCCATGGGCTGATGAGAAAAATGTGAATTTGGCTTTATTTGGATGGAATGTTCTGTAGAGATCTGTTCAGTTTTGTTTTCTGCATTGAAATTTCATTTTCTTTTCTTCTTTTTTTAAGAAAATTAAATCCCATCAGTATCATGTTGGTTAACTACACAGACTACAGGTAAAAAAACACAAAACACTTGTTTTTGTCAGAAATAACATTTTGTTATGGCAGAAAAGGCAACTTTGGCAGGCTCCATTATACATCCTGTAGAACTTGTTACCAGATTTGGATAAAGGGATGTTGAATACGTGGACAGAGCAAAATTATGGTATCATGGGCAAATAGATTCTCATTTGGGGAGATGGATACAAAAACTACCTGTGACGACACTGTAGAATTATGTCCAATTGTATTACCCTTATAATTGGAAGAAAACAAAGAAGAAGCCAGCATATCTAATTGTGTGATTCCATTAGTCTGAAGAGGTGGGTTGAGGATTTAGTCAATAATGAACAGTAGCTACAGGACCAACCTTTGGTCTTGTGCATGCAGGCCTGCACGCAAGTTTGCATTCAAATGCCCCCACAAAGGGTAAAGTGGTTCTGGAGAGGCAGTGACAGGGAATGGGCTTATTTTTAGAAAAGAGTCCCCAAAGTGGCTTGCAATTGGTGCAAGTTATAAATGCATGGCTGTAAGCTGACTGTAGAATCCTGGTCTCCTGTGGTAAGTAGGGCTTGGCACAAATCGATATGTACATAATTTTATTCTGCAGATGACATTGTTCTCAATTCAATTCAACAAACATTTATTAGGCATTTACTATGTCCCTGGTGCTGAGTTAGATGGTAGGAATACAGGGACAAAATCATAGACCTTGACTTCAGTTTGCTCACAGCCTGATAAGGAAGAAATCTGTAAACAATGAATTTCAATGCAGTGCGTTAAAAGGAGTTTCTGTGTCAGGTGCATGTGGAGGTCGCAGAGAAGACTGGTTGTCTCTGCTGTGGCGAAAAGGTATGGTTGGTCAAGAATAGTTTGGTTTATGGGCCAGAGACACACACAAAGGAGAACAAATGGAAAGTGAAGTTGTTATAAAGAGGGGAATCTCATTAAAACAAATGTAAGAGACATCATGAGAACTGTAAAATCATCAGGACCTCTTGCTGCGTATCTCTGACATCATCTCCTTTCTGTTCAGTCCAGCATCTCTGTTCCCTCGTCTGTTGAAGGTCTGCAGAGCCTTCCAGTTCAGCCCCTGGTTGATCTCCCTGCCTCAATTCCATACATCCAGGAGAGAGAGAGAGAGAGAGAAGGTGACTGGCTCAGGGAGGGTCATGTGTCACTCTGTTCCGATTATCTGAGGCTGGGAAGCAGGGTCGTAAGACAGGGACTTTTGGCAGGGCAGGTTTTTTTAAAGCTACTGTAAAGAAGAAGAAATTGGGGGAGCAGTCACTAATTGGGGTCCCAGTGTCACTAGCTTTTCAGTACTGGACCAGTTCCAAAACTGTAATTTATCTGAGTAAAAAGTGGTTTATCCCATCTACGTGCATCTGAGCATACTTGGAAGTTATCAACTGTCTGAGTGACTGCATTCCGGCAAGACCAGGAATGATGAAACTCTTTTTGCCATTTGGTGATAACAGGGCTTTGGCAGTGGCTCCTCTTGCAAAAGAAAAATGAAGTAGATCTTGAATAGTCTGAGAAAGATTAGAATCTTTTTTTTCATATCACAACATATCATAATTGCACTTGGATATATATAGTTGATTCAGTTATCTGTTAACTGAGCACGTATTATGCTCAAAACACTTTGAGGACTACAGGGCGAGCAGCATGGAAACTGTTGTATTCTCTAAGAAGGTGTTATGAAGACGCCACTTGAACAGAGTACAGTTCTTGTTTGGAAGACGAGCTTTGACAAATGATTTGGGCAACAGAAAATGCTACATGAAGAAGAGAAGAGATATCGATGAAGTTGAGGGCTTTTTAGGAAATCAGGAAGAGAGAAGCTGTCTCCAAACTATATGCGAGAGTGGACTTTGGTTAAAAGAAATATGAAAAAGAGATTTTAGGTTGTTGGCTTTGGTGTGTAACATAAACTCTTATTTACCATATGGAATCTTCAGTAAATTTTACATTATTCACTAATGCATTTATGAGAATAAATTCTTTCTGGGGTCCTTTAAGAGGACAGGGTAGGACAGCTCATATCTAAACTACCCAAATATGGAAAAATACATGGACCCATTCTCAAGTTGTTTATAATTTGTAGGTGAATGTTATCACCCTAGGACAGTGACTTTGTGTTTTCTAGTTATCTGTCAGTTCTCTATCTTATCAGTTAACCAAAGTAGCAAAACTCCATGGGACCATCACAGGACACACAAACAAACATTGACCGAATATCTGTTTTGAACTATTTTAGTGTTGGAGGCATAAAGTGGAATGACACAGACGTCCTCTCCCCTAGGGACTCACAGTCTATTCGTGAAAACAGACACATAAACATGTAAAAATGCAAGACATAAAATGAATCAATGATATTATAATTGAACTTCAGTAAAGAAAGAATCTTCAGCAAACATTGACACATTCCAAGGGCAGCAGAAATTCTGAACCAAGAGCATTGAACTCAGAAAGTCCCTTGATATGTGATGATTGTTGGACATTTCTGACAGCTTCCCTATTAGCTGTATTGATAACACTTGGGAAAGGTCAAGTTTTGCAAAGACTTTCTGCCCACCAAGAATAGCAAGGAATCGATTGAGTCTGAGCACAGAAACGATGTCAGGAGCCAGATGGAAGTGCAGTTGCTATTACTGGGAAGCTCTCCTTCCCTCAAATAAATGCCCTGGGACGTCCACTTACAACTTCCTGTAGTTAAACTGTTGGACTCTTTGAATACACCTTCAGCTTTTCAATGGCTAGATCTTTTGCACCTTTAGTCTGAGATCAAATGCTAATCTTTAAGGAAATCTTCATTGACCACTTATTCAAGGTAACAACCTTCCCCCTACACTATGTTAACACCACACTGGTAATTTCCTTCTTTGGAGGTTGCATAATCTGATGTCATTTTGAATATTTTTAGGTTGCCTATTTGTTTTCTGGCCCTCCCCCTTCTAAAATAAAAGCTTCATGAATGCAAGCACTATGATTATCTTGTACACAGAGTACAGGCTACCTATACTAGACTCACGTGTACCTTTGTGTGAATTATAGAAAATTGCCCCTCCAAACAGATGAAGAAAAAGTCACACCTCTTTGGGAGACACAGTTGCCCCAGTTCACACCTCACTTCCCTCATGCATGCAGTACAAGAACTTCAGAAACAAATGTTGCAGCCTTGCACGTCCACTGCTGTTTGGGATCACCCCTGGCACATAGTAGGTATTCAGTAACTATTTGAGTAGTGAATGAAGCACCCCAAGCCCTGCCAGACACTACTTATACAGCAATATCCTTATAGGAGAGTGCAAAGAAACCCTTGGAAAACCTTTTGAGACCAACCTTGAATCCCTTACAGACCAGCTAGGGCCAGAGGCTCACAGCTGGAACCCAAAGCACTTCAATAGCACAGTAACTAACTGAGGATGACTTCTGTGACCTTCTGATATTTCATAAATGCACCCACCTCAGGAGTTCTCATTTAAGTACTACTGTCAGCCTTGTTCTTGCCCACTGACTTTACAGCCCCCTGTAGGTGGCCGGTTTGGTGCAATTGAAGCCTTCCAACTGAGTATCCTTGCTAGAGGTCCTGTAAGTCCGGACAAAGCCTATCTCCTGCCTTTTAAGAATAGTGAAATCAAATAAAATCTTGCCAGTGACTTTGGCCCACGCGTGGAGCAACGCCAACGGATCTGCCTGGAATGAAGATGTGAAGGAACTTTGCAAAGTAAAGAAAAACCCACGTCGCTTCCCTAAATCAAAGCTTCAAACAAGAACACAGCTTTAGCAATTCATTCCCTGCAGAATTAACCTTTGTTTCCTGGCAGGCTGCTTCTAAGAATATGCATCATGCCTAAAAGGAAATGGAGGAGAACTTACAGAATGGGTTTTGTGTTTACCACGCAGGAGGAAAAGCTGAAATGAAAGAGAGGTTGAAAAGGAGGCTTGTTTTTAACTAATCCAGCCTCTAGATAGAAGTCCTGAGATGCAAAACCAATTATCATATACATGAGTCTGATATACGTGTGATACACAAATACCACTTCTTCATCTGCTGTTTCTATAACTTACTTGTGGCAAGGATAACAATGTTCTGGGGGCTGAAAAGGGATTCACCGAGCCTATAATCCAGATTCTGCTCTTTTGAAAAGTCAACTTGGGGCCTCGTCCTGGAAGTCTTCCTAGATTTGATAAGTGCCCTTCTTCTGTGTCCCCATAAAACCCTATGCATTTCTTTATCATTGAATTTGTCACCTTGTATTATAGTTACCTGTTCATGTGTCAAAGACAGGGATATTTTATTTGACTTTAAAGCAGAACCTTTAAAGTCAAATACTTATTAGCACATTGTCTGGAATCAAATGACATCTCGGTAAGTTCTTAATGAAATAGTCAATGGACCATTCTATTAACAGCTGCTTATTGAACTCATACTATTTGTCATTAGTTTGCCACACACTAAGACTGCGCACAAGAAATATAATGCATGGTAATAACACTGGTGGCTATTCTAATTTTGGTCCAAGGTCTAGACCATCTGTAAGTCTTTGCCTGATTAATCCAATCCACAGGAGCTCCAGCTTCATAGATTCCTATTCCTCCCTGAAGGCGCCACCCCACAGTGTGACACACAATGGTTTTTCCCATGCTTCAGAGGCACTGTACTTTTGACATTACCCCACCGCACCCCCATTATGTCACAGGTTCCTTAAGGTCAGAGGAGCCAGTTCCCATAGGAAATTGCAGAGGATTGATTTGGAGACTCATTCAAATCCTGGTTCTTCCCCTTACTGGTTATGTAGCTTTGGGGGAAAATCAGTTCATCTCCCTGAGCCTTAGCCTGATTTATGAAATGAAGGTCATAATGTTGCCATGAGGTATTAATGAGAAAATTATTTGTAAAGCAATTAGCAGAGTGCCTGATTCACAATAGATACTCTAAAGCGATGAAATGCATTCTCATGTAATCCTCCCCAAACCCTAGGAGCGAGGCGGTGCCTCCAGCTTCTGAGCTTCTGCAAGCCTCCTTTTCCTCATCAGCAAAATAAGCTAGAAATTCCTATCTCATCAGGTTTTGTGAGGAATGAAAGAGCTTATCCATGTAGAAGCTAATGCAAATGTCTTGTTTACACTCCAAAAAAGTGGAAGTAATATCAGTATCCCCATTGCCAAATAGGTAAACCGAGGTATACGAGCTTTCCCCAGTCACAGATCTCGCAAGACTGGCATCCACATCTTACTTGTCTACATCACGTCTCCAAGGGTGTGTCACCTTTGACAGGCCCCAGGGCATTCACTCTGCTCAGGGCACAAACTGCCACTCACACAGGCCAGGCTGTCCTATGGTGACAGAGAGGACAAATTCAGAGACCGTGGCAGGGCACAATCCCAGCCAGAGCCCTTCACAGACAGGAGCAGAAGTCTTTACTGGAATTAGCTGTGCCTCTAACTCCCTGGAAGCCGGGGTGGGTCAGGTGTGGGGAGAGTGAGGCAATCGATCATGCCAAATTAGCGTGATTAGGCTCCCTGCACGAGCCTGCGGCACGCCCGGCGCACATTAGCCCAGCAAAATGGCGGTGAGCTGCCTAATGGGACTCGTCCTCCATCCCTATCAGCAGCCTGTTAACAATTCCTTAACAGCAGTGATTAGAACGAAATGCAGGGGCAAGGGAGACGAGTGGTGTTTTAACATGTATTTTAATAAATAAACTAACGTTATCTGGCTCCCGGCACAGAAGTGTCTAAACAGTGTTCGGGAGGCCTATCAATCAGCTTTCCATAGCGTGAGCTCTGCAGACACCCCCTCCCCACCGGCCCCCCACAGGCCCGCCGTTGCCATAGCAACTCCAAACCAGGAGTGGTAGCTGTAAACTTAAAAAAAAAATATGACTTTTTCCCAGCCAGCCACACTTCTCTATCAATACTGAAACCTGTGCCTGAATTCTAAGCGAGTGGGGATTTTTTTTTTTTCTTCCCCTCTCTCTCCAGTCCTAAGTCTGACTTGGAATCTATAGCAACCAAAATTAGACTATAAATCATCTTAATGGTGCTTTTCAGAGAATTCTTCACTGGATCAATTCAGATCGTACGAGGTGGCAAGCTTCTGCGCTCAGTCACTAATAATGGTCGTGTCAGAGATGCATGGTAAGGAAGGGAGGGATTGGGGCAGATGCTTTTGGAGTAATCTCTTTGGCCGCCAGACTTCAGCCGTGTGTTCCCCTCTCAGCTCTGTCTCCCTTGCAGCCGCGTTCTGGCGTCCTCTCCCCAGGAGCTACCTGGGACTCCTCAGACATGACAGAGCCCCACATTTTCTGGAACACTGTAGCGTGTCACATACTTTTGGGGTCACAGGACAGTATAACTAAGTATAACTGCTATACCTCAGTAGTCAGGAATTCGGCTACAGTACCTGGCTTTAGATTTGAAGTGTGAACACTTAGTACCTGTTTGACTTTGGAAAATGATGCAACTTCTTTAAGCCTCAGTTTCCTCATCAGCAAAACAGGGAAAATAATAGTACTTATTTTCTATGCTATTTGTCAAAATGAAAGAAATAATATTTGCAGAGCAACTGAGGTGCTCATCCTATAGTAAATGCCTCAAGGATGATTGCTATTATTTAAAATATAGAGGATGTAAAATATCTTTGTTGAATCTAAGTGGTGTTTGTTATAGTAACCTTTCAACTTTTCTGCACATTTGGAAAATTTTATAATACAAACTGGATGAAAAGAAAGAGTCAAAATGGCAAGAGACTTTCTTTTTTTAGTTGACGCATAAAAATTACATGTATTTATGGTGTGCAACACGATGTTTTGATTTATATACATTGAGGAATGCTAAATCAAGCTTATTAACATATGCATCACCTTATATACTTATCATTTTTTGGTGTAATGAGAACACTTAAAATCTTCTTTCTTATAAATTTTCAAGTATAAACTGCATTGTTATTAACTATAGTCTCCTTATTATACAGTAGATAGGCTGAATTTATTCATCTTGTTTAACTGCAATTTTGTATCCTTTAATTAACATCTCCCCAATCCCACACTCATCCCCCCAGCCCCTAGTAGCCACTGTTCCATCCTCTGCTTCTGTGCTTTTATGAGTTCAACTTTCTTAGGTTCCACATATAAGTGAGATCATACAATATTTGTCTTTCTGTGCTTGGATTATTTCACTTAACATAATGTCTTCCAGGTTCATCCAGATTGTCACAAATGATAGGATTCCTTTCTTTTAAAAGGCTGAATTATTAAAAATGGTCCTATTCCATTGTGTATATGTGCCACATTTTCTTTACTCATCCATGGATGGACACTAAAGTTGAGTCCATATTTTGGCCATTGTGAGTAATGCTTCAATGACCATGGAAGTATAGACATCTCAACATACCAATTCCATTTGCATTGGATGTATATCCAGTACTGGGATTGCTGAAGGCTTATGACGTGCCAGGCAGTATGTTATTAATAGATGCTAGGATCATAGAGGGGTCCAAGACAGTTCTCTGTTCCCATGGAGCCAGTATTCTAGTGGGGTAGATACAGAAGTAAACCTAAGGACCTAATACACTATGAGAGAATTATTCTCCCAAGTAGCAAGCAAAGATACTGTAGGAGCACCTGACGGGGGGACAACTAACTGATTCTGGGGTCAGAGCTTTCTAACCCAAGACTCGAGGGAGGTGGGTTAGTGAGGCAGAGTGTTGTGGGGGAGGCAGGCTAATGCTGGTGGCAGATGGAACAGTGTTTAGATTCCCATGATGTGTTTGAGCACCTGAAAGAATGCCTTTTTCTCCAGACTCTGCCCAAATCTGACTCATCTTTCAAGGTTCAATTTTATTCCATTCTATTCCATAAACATTTGCTCTCTGCCTACTTTCTTCCAGATCTGTGCTAGGCAGAGGGAATTCACAGTTGAATGGATGGGAGGTCATATTTGACCTGCAGGCCATCATTTGCGGACCCCCAGCTTTGGAGCATCTGCCATACCACTGATGTGTCCCTCCGTGAGGCAAGAGGGGTGGCCTTTTGTACCCCTGTATCTATCAGCCATTGGCTGTGGGCTGCTTCTGGGAAGATTGGAGAAGGGAACATGGTTCTCTTTCATGCCAAGGTAGTTTCTGTCAGCTGTGGGCTGTTTCTATATTAGACACCTGCAAGCCATCAGCCACCAACATTCCTGCAGCTGGGTCAGAGGTGCAGCAGCCCAGTAAAAGGGTCTGGGTGTGGCAGGAACAGCATTTACTCCTGCCTACAGTGTTCCAGGCATGGAGTATATTGATGGGTAGGACAGGCGAGTCCCTTGACCTCATGGCCATTCCCATTCATTTATGAGTTGTCTATGGCTGCGTCGAACAGTTGTAACAGAGATCATATGGCCACAAAGTCTCAAATATTTACAGAAAAAGTCTTCCAGCCCCTGTTCTAGAGCCTGCGCCTGGGGATCAGGCTAAGGCTAGACTCTATGTGGGGCCACATTCTTGCTCTGGTCTTTCCCCCTTCCTAATTCTGTTCCCTGCCTCCCTCAGAGACTTTCTTGAATAGCTTTCTCTCACTAAATCATGCACCCCCACATCCCTGTCTCAGCCTCTGCTTTGAGAGTACCCTTCTAAGATGTAGGCACATAACAAACATTCATTGAATGAATGAATGCTTTGCTAAGTTGCATAGAGAAGATGACAGGAAATTGATGGAAACTTGAGTGAGCATGCCGGAAAAGGCTGAAGAAGGGTCAAAGGGCAGAGGGGAAGGAGGCTGGGATGGTTTTGTACTCTCCAGATCCAACCTTAATTCTACACATACCTTGTCCTGGGACAGGAGTTAACTCATTCATGTAGCCAAGGGAACTATTCTGTGCTACAAAATGAAAACAAGAAAGAAGTGAATTAAGGAATGTTTTCCAAGTCTGTATTGTAGCCTCAGGAACTTGCTTCCTCTGCCATTGCTGATGTTTGGCAGTCGAGGTGGGAGGACAAGTTTTATTTTATTTTACATTCCTAAGAAGGATCACTGATAAACAGAGCTCCATGTACAGTAGGGAAGGGACTCTAAACAGCCTCGATCTCCTGTGCCTGGAAGCTTTTGTATCCCAGCTCTTACCTCCCAGGGAGGAGGAGAGGCTGATGTGATTGCTCAGCGTGTAAATGTAAACCCTTGTTGAGCCACACTTACTGGGGGCCGAAGCCACTGTGTTTAAGAGACATGTACCAAGCTGAGCTCCCTCTCTTCTATTCGATCCATGCATCTGGGTGGGTGAGGTGAGCTAGACCAGCCACACCTGCTCACTCCCTGCCGGCCCCTCTGTCCCCATGTGCATTGAGGGGTCTATCTCCTGAGTGGCATTAACCAAGCCCCTCATGTCCAGAGTTCCTCTTCACTGTATCCACTCAAGATTCTAATTTGGATCAAGAAGAAGGTGAATATCAAGTCTCTGCTGCATTAGACTAGCTTTTCTCAGAGTCCAACCTTGGAGCATTAGGCATCAGCTAATAACAAAAGCAGCGTTTGCTTCCATTTGGCTGGAGGTCTTTGCTTGTCTCTCTTTCAGGAACGCCACCAAGCAGAAGATCAAAAGCTGAGAGAGAACTGGGGACGTTATGGGACCCCTACTACCAAAATATCATCAAAATGCACCTTAAATCCTAATAATCTATTTTGTTCAGTAAAACGCAGCATGGGAAGAAAATGCTTAGGGAGCGATATCTTGCTAAAAATGTCACTTGGGAACCTCCCTTTACGGGAGGCTCTTTAGCTCTTGTTTTCTTTGTTCCTATGACTTCCTAAGGTGATTAACCGTCCTCTCCGGAGAGTGGTGGTGATTTCCCATTGAGTCTGTGGGTACCTTGCAAAATGGGTTTAAATTAGGAGCGCTTCCTCATCAGAATGCCTGTGTGCAGTGGCCACGAGGGCTTTGCTTCCACTTTTGGATCTGCCAGCACACAGGCAGTTCCTTTGAAAGTATTTAAAAGCAAGCTGTCAGAGAGACCACCCACGCCCTACCCCGGCCTGCTGCAATACTGACTTTTCTTGGCCTTGACCTTGTAAGGATTTCATTTTCATAGCCTGCCCCGCTCTGAAGGGGAAGACTAGAGAGTTCAGGAGTCCTTTGATTCTGAATGGGAGAAAAACATCTTACGGTTATGGGGAAAAGTCCAGCAGTTTCTCCTTTTGCTACTGATGGTGATGTGGTCTTAATAAGTGACAATAGCCACTCTACACACATTGCACAGGTTGAAGGAAGTGGGCCATCCACACTATCTGTTTGCAGCCCTACTTATGGATACGGGAAGACTTTGCTCTGGGGACCCAGCCCCCGAGTTCTGTCTCAACTCTATATGGCTTTCAGCCATGTACAAGAAACAAGAATAAGGACTTTTTGACAACAGTTATGTGCTAGACATAGTGCTAGGAACTTTACAGGTTATTTTGTTCTCACTATAGAGAAGTGCTGTACCCATATTACAGATGAGAAAACAGTCCCAGAGAGAAGGATGGCTTGCTTAAGCCCACATGACTGGTAAGGGGAAGAGGTGGGATTTGAGTCTGATTTCTGACCATCTATACAAATTATTGTTTTTTTTTATTACACCATGCTAGTTCACTGGTTCTCAGTTAGGGGTTACTCCAGTGTAGTGGGTAGAGGCCAGAGAGGCTGTGACCTTTCCTACAATGCACAGGACAGCCCCCTGCGACAGACAGTTATCCAGCCCCAAATGGCAACAGTGCCGAGGTTGAGAAACTCCATGCTAGGTGAGACATTCACAGGTAAAGCTTTTGAACCATCTCTTTAGTGCTGAGTTAAATAAAGATGCCTTGGGGGAGGGGGCACTAAGGAAAGCCACCTGGGCAAGTGGGCCTGACTGCCACGTGTAGGGAAGGCACTTCTACTCAGGGTGGGCATACCGCTTATCATCCTCGGACTCTCCCCTAAGAAACATTTCAGGATGAAATCTGGGGAAGACTGCTATGGTGTGAATGTTTGTGTCTCCCTAAAATTCTTATGTCGAAACCTAATCTCCAACGTGGTGGTTTTGGGAGGGACTTCTGGGAGGTGATTAGGTCATGAGGGTGGAGGCCTCATGAATGGGATTAGTGTCCTTACAAAAGAGACCCCGGGAGAGAGCCCTTACCCCTTCCACCATGTGGGGAAACTGGGAAATGGCCCTCTGTGAACCGGGAAGCGGACCCTCGACAGATGCCGAGTGTGCTGTTGCCTGGATCTTGGACTTCCCAGTCTCCAGAACTGTGAGAAATACATTTCTGTTGTTCATAAGCCACCCAGGCTATGGTATGTTGTTATAACAGCCCAAACGGACTAATATAGACTGTCCTCCATGAGACAGGTCACATAGACATGTTTTTATGCTTCTATATCAAGAAGAGGGAGATCGAGCTCTATAACTATATCTATAACCAAAATGAGGAGGGGGTGGGAAGGCCAGGTCACTTCCCCAAAGCCCACCCCTTGTGTTTGAGGAACCCAGATCCAAACTCCACCCTTCTGATACCCAATTCAGGGCATCCCACACCTCTCGCACTTACCCAGGTGTTCTGAGACCTCGTTCCGAAACATATGGCACAGCCTCTGTCTTCTTGATGCCCCCACCCCTGAGTGCGGTTACTGCCCCAGTGCCCCCAGTTCTGTGTCTGTGTCCCCATGGGGGGCAGGTACAGTTGCCATCTCCATCTTACAGAAGGGGAACACTGAGGCGCAGGGAGGTTAAGGACCGTCCATGTTCACACACTGGGAACTGAGATCCAGGACTGTTCAACTCCTGGATTTCGACTCATGCTGCCGAACATCCACGGTTACTCGGCCTGCCCTCTACAGACATCCTGGGCTGGGTGATTCTGCCGTGGGGGCTGTCCTCTGCATTGTGGGCCTCCTCCCCGTAGATGCAGTAGCACAGCCTCCCAAGCTGTGATAACCAGAAATATCTCTAGATGCTGCCTAATGTCCTCGGGGGGACAGGACTGCCCCCATTTGAGAACCGTCGGTCCAGACTGAGGCCTGCAGCACCGTCCTTGCTGTCTGGTCTCTGGTGACTGGGTTGCTCTTGATTCCAGGATTTAGTGTCCGCCCCCCTGCACACGTTTGCTCTTCCACATCCTGCTCTCTGGGCAGAGCACCCACACACCATCATCCCTCCTCACACGTGTTAGTGTTGAGAAACTGTTCCCAGCGTCTGCTCTGGCCCCTCACTGTGAACGTCTTCAAATAGCTCATCTTTCTCGAAGATCTCTTTGTCTTAATTCCTTAGTCTGATGGACTGTCTCTCACTCCCGGGCCCGCTCATGTCTCCACACCCCCAGTTACTGTAGCTCTCTCCCTCCTGTCCCTCGTGGAGTTGAGCAGGACACTGAATTATTGACCTGGCCACAGCCTAACCTTCAACACTTAAAGCGTGCAAGTCAGGTCATGTCACTCCTCTCTTAAAACCCTGCAGTAGGCTTCCATTGCATTTTGAATAAAATCCAAACTCCTCTCCGCAGCCTGCAAGGTCCTGCCTGCCTCTCAGGCCACCTCCCACCCACCCGACCTTGCTCACTGCTTCACGTCCCTTGTCCATGTTCATCGGACATGCCCAGCCTACTCTCGCTCCCACGTCTTTGTGCTGGCAGGATCCCACCCCAGAGCATGCTTGTTCCAGAACCCCTCTTCTGGCTCCTGCATGTCCCTCAGCTTAAATGTCATCTCTACAGAGAGGTCTCACTCAATCCCCAGTATAAAGCAGCCCCTTGGCTGGTCTCTATGGCACCACCATTGACCGCTGCCCACATGTTCAGTGTCTGCCCACTCACCCCACTCACACCTAGAATTTAACCTTCCCGGCAGCAGAGGTCTCACCTGGCTTGCTCACCTTCGCATTGCCAGCACCTACACCAGCACTGGCTCAGAGTCAGAGTTTGAAAAAATACGCGTTGAAGGAGCCTGTCACGTCAGTTTAGCATGCAGATTTCATTAAGCAGAGGTGCCCTAGGAATTCAGCTGCTATTATGCATAAATAAAGCACACAAGTACATATTTGGCTCTCTCTGTCCAGTTTCTTTCCAACTCTTGAGAAGCAGCATGAATAATATATTCTGATTTTTTTTTTGATTGAACTGTCTGCATGATTTATTTCATAGCATCTTCTTCTCTCTCCCCTTTGTAAATAATGGTTCGTCTGTGGAGCTTTTCGCCAACATTTGTCTTGCTAATTTGTCTAGGGGGGTGGGAGGATGGTAGCTTTTTTTTTTTAAACCCCTTATAATGGGTTTGGAGGAGAGTTTTTTTCTGCATGGTGTTGGGATTCTTAAAATATCAAGGTTACACGGTGCATTGACTCCTTGCTGTTTTACAAACCGGCTCAGACTCATTTCACAACTTGAGAATAATTCAAATTGGAAATCACCTTCTTTAAAACCATTAAATTAATGGTATTCCCATTACACTCCCTGCCCAACCATGTGAGCAACGGAGCCTGAGCCGCAGCTGCTAGAATTGTGCGTCAACGTAAATAATGCGCTAACAAGACAGCAATTTCATTCCTCGCGTGAAATTCCCCAGGCATTTCTCCTTCAGGAGGTCATGATGGGTTCAGGGCACATCCCTCTGGGTGAAGCAGGGTGACCGGGACGAATGTGGACCCATGAGTGTTGGGGATGGGGCTGGCAGCATGCGGTTTGCTTTCTTGACTCACTATACCCTTTCTGGACTCTCACAGATAACCAGCAAGGGAACAGAGAGGCATGGGTAATTGCCGATGGGCTCCTTAGACGCTCTGGCAGTAATATGATGTGAGGTATATATACACTACACACACACAGCACCTCTTCCCACCCGCCCTCCTCCCGCTGCTTTCTCAGGTTCCACATCTCATCAAACACAATTGTCAATTTTAGTTCCTAAAATATTGTTGTTTTGAATCTGGTCCTTTCCCCAGCATGATCGCCTTAATGCTCTTCCTGCCTCGACACCAGTAGCCTGATTCCTGGCAGTACATTAGAGTTGCCTGATGAGCTTTAAAAATAGACCAGTGCCCAGACTGTACCTCCAGAGTGTCTCTGATTTAATTGGTCTGGGGTAAGGTCCTGGCTTTGGATTTTTTACAGATGATCCCTGGTGGAGTCTACTGTGTGGCCAGGGTTTGGAACCACTGCTGGCTTCATGAAGCAAACAGGGCGGGGCGGGGAGGGGGGCGTCTATGGTAAAGCACATCCGACTGTGGCATCATCCTCTTTGAACTCAAGACTGCTTCCAGGCGCCTTTAGAAGGAAGCCCCAGGCCCCCCGTAGTGACCTGACCGTAGCCTGCCTCTGGAGTCTTGTTCTTTCTCTTCCTGCCGTGCACATTGTATACTCCGGCAGGATTTGGCTGCTTGTCTTTCTTGAGAACAGTACGCCTGTTCATACCTCTGTGCCTTTGAACATACTGTTTCCACATCTAAAATACCCTTTCTCCCTGAATCTGCATGCAGGTGTTCATTAATTTTTCAATATTAAAAAAAATTCCTCTAAGAAGTCCCTCTTGAGTTACTGTCTCTCCTCTGTGCTGTTGTATTTTGTTTGTATCAGTCACAGGCTGTTGTGATTGGCTCACATTTGTAGCAGTCCTCCCTGTCAGACCCTGGGGGCCTCAAAGGCAAGGGCCACATTGTGTTCACCCCCAGCACTAAAGACTGTGCTGGGCACAGAGCAAATGCTGAGTGAGTGGGTAGGATTATGTTTCAAATGGCAGTCCCAGGGGAAGTACTCATTCCTCTGCCATCAAGTAGGATTTCCTTTAGAGGTCCCCAAGTACATATCCACAAAGATGTTTGGAGGCAGACGATCCATGAGGAGTGAAACTGAATTAGAACATTGTTGTGAAATGAACAACAGTAAAAAAATCGGGTAGCTCTGGATTGAAATCCTGGCTCCACTACTGCTTACTAGCTGTGTGGCCTTGGACAAGTTACTTAGCATCTCTAAGCCTGAGTTTCCCCACCTATGTAATAGTGACAATCCTACATAATCTACAGGATCGTGATAAAGATTAGAAGATGGAATGTTAGTAAAGCACCTCCTGAGAAATCATGTCATAGAATAGGCGAGTGTTTAATAAATGATAAATTAAGTTCCCTTATGCTCACTCTGTGGAACATTTTTAAGCTTTTGGGAAATATTAATTATTAAGAAAGCATCCGTAAATAGCAGTCCTAATCACAGGCAACACTAACTGAGCATCTTACTCTGTTCTTGGCATTTCGCCCAGGACTTTATGTGCATGATGCTAGTGCATTCCCAGGACAACCCCATCAGGTTGGCCCTACTCTTATCCCCATTTTATGACTGGAAAAGCAAGGTTTCGAAAAGCCCAGGAAGGCAAAAAGGGGAAAGATAACTATCTAAACCAGTGGGGAGTTCTATTTCCACAGCTCATTCACACTGCCTATCACAGCAGGCTCATTCCATCAGCCACCTTCCTTCTGTTGGGCCTCTGTTGGATTTTTGTTTAGCTAACAAAGAATAATAATAGAACGGCCACCTGACTGGTTGTCAATATGAAATGACTTGATTGTTCATTGTATTATGTCTTCCCTCCTCGTGCCAAACCTTGAGAACAAGTCTGGAAACATTTCACATGTCCTGGCAAACAGGGTGGTGCATTGACAATACTTCTCATGCTTCTCGTTAGTAATTAGGGCACGGCGATGTGCTCCGCTGGCAATTAGTGCATTAACGTAGCGTGGTTGTATCGCTGGCAGGGATCGAAAGGTATGGCGAGCTCAGAACATTGCTAACGCTCGAAGTCGCAAGCTTCTGGGAAGTGGCGTAGTGTGGACACGAGACAGGCTGGTGGGGAGCTGGGGGCCCTGGATTCCTGGCTGGGCTATGCCACGTATGTGCTGTGTGACCTTGGAAAAGTCACCTTGCCTCTCTGGACTTCAGTTTCTTCAGAGGTGAAATGAAGAGATCAGATTCTGATGAGGGAAGAGAAGGAATAAAAGAGGAGATGCCCATAGCAAAAGCCCTTGACTAACTAAAAAAGGAATGAAGCTGATTCATTCTTGCTTCTGCCACTGGGAACACAAGGAACCCCCAGTGTGTGATGTGATTAATCAGGGTAGTCTAGGCTGTGCTGTTAAGAACAGGCCAACCCAGAAATGTTAGCGACTTAGCATGACAAAGGTTTATGCATCGCTCAGGCAAATTCCGAAGGAGGTTAAGCCACATTCTATAAGTTGCTTTGATCATGTGGCTTCCGAATTGCTGCCGCAAGGGAAGGGACTGCTGAAGCGTCTTGCATTGGCTCATAAATGCTTCAGCCAGGAAGTGATGCAAGACTTCTCCTGTTTTATTGGACATTATGGGTCACGTGGCCCTGCGCAACGTCAAGGGGCTGGTGACTGAGGGGAGGCTTGTGGCTTTGAGTCTCTCATATAGGGAGAGAAATGAGTTCTTACTAAGAGCTTCCTATATGCCAAGACCTTTATACACCTATTATTCTATTTATTCTTCACTGTCTCTGCTATCATTCCCATTTTTCACATAAAGACACTGAGTCTCAAGAGAGCTTAAGCGTGAGTGCAGAAATTTACACTACTAGGCATTTGCTGATCTGGAGTTCTAGCCTAAGTTGCTGATCTCCAAGCCCTTTGTATAATACCACATGTATTATCCCCACAACTATTAAATGTAGTTGTAGGGATCTCCTAGCCTGTATGATCCTGGGACCCCTCTTCTCTGAAACTCTGTGCTTAATTAAATTTGTTGATTGAGTGCTTTTTTTGGCTTAGCCATTTTAGTTCTTAGTTACTTCCTGTCCATTAGTTTGATTGCTGCTTAGGGAACAGGAAAGGGTTTTGTCATTGGCTATTTTAAGTGGTAATTTGCGAAGGTCAATCTACTGAAAAAAACCCATATGTATCACCGGGTCCAGCGGGGATTATTTTGAAGTTACTCACTGTTTTGGATGATGCAGGACACTGCTTTAAACCATTAACACAGATAATTAAGTGCTGTCTATGACAGATCAGAATTCCATTCTTTCCTTGTTCAGCATGGTGCTGTGGTTGAAAGCATGGACTGTGAAACCCAACGGTGCCAGGTACTAGCCCTGCAACCTTGGACACATTGCCTAGCCTCCTTTGTGCCTCAGTTTACTCATCTGTTACAGTGGAGACAATATTAGAACCTGATGCAAAGGGGTTTAGGGAGAACTGGATGAGTTCATGTATGTGAAAGGACTAGAAAGATACCTGGCACATAGTAGGTGCTCAATGAAATGTTAGCTATTTTGTAAATGTTTATTGAATGCCTACTGTGTATGAATATTCCTAGCAGCATTGGGGATATAAGTGTGAACAAGGTAAATGTGATCCCTGCCTTCCTAGCTTTCAGACAGGGGATGTTACAGAGAAGTAACCAGGCAATTCTAATACATTCCAGCACGTGCTAACATGGGGAAAGTACGGGGTGCTATAGGGTATATGAGGGGCACCTAAGCCGGACTGGCAGAGGTACAGAGAAGACTCCACCATAGAGGCAGTGTCCAAGCTATGTGCGATTAACTGAGATGCTACTTTGGGCCAGAGAAGGAAGGAGGAGCTTACATCCACTCTTGTCCTCTCCCAGTTCATTTCTCACACCATCAGAGGGTCTTTTTAAAACATACATCAAGCCTGCTTGTAGGCTTTTAATGGCTTCCCATTGCACTTGCAATAAATGTGAACATCCTTAATGTGGTCCTTGAAGGTCCTGCATCGGGTTTCTGCTGCCTTCTCTGGTGTTTTCTCTCACTTGCTCCTCTGTCTCTGGGAAATTCTGACCATTTTCATTTCTCAAACGAGCCGTGTTTCTTCCCTCCCTGCCCATCTTTCATGTTTCAGAGCACTTGTCCTTCCCCAGCGGCTCCAGACCAGGAAAGAAGTTCCTGTTATAACCCCCACGTACTTCTTTATCTCAGCATGTGACAGCTTGTGCACTTCTGTGTGTGATTCTAACCATCCTTGTCTGCGTCCCTCCTGGGTGTGAGCTCCAGGCAGATGTGGATCTTACATATTGTGACTCCTTTAAACTCCAGCACTCAGCTCTAGGCTGTGCATAGTGGGCACTCTGTGCCATTTGCAGAAAGAAGGAAGGTTCCTCGAAGATGAGTGTGATGTAAAACTGCAAACCCAACAAACCAAAAGGCCCGTGAATGCTCATCACAGATTCTATACTAAATGTTAGCATCTGCCTTTGTGGTGTTGGGTACGCACGGCCGAGACAGCCAAGCACACAGCTGTCCACTCCAGCCTTGCCAGGGGGTCAAAGGACTCAACAAAGCCAAAAGGAATCTGAATCGATTTGCAGAGCATGATGGTGATAGAAAGGTATCCTAGGTCATTCAATGCCCAATTTTAAATGCATAGACCCTTGTCATGTGCACTAACCCGGGAGGAGTAGTCATCATTCAGGAACATCTGCAATGGTAAATTGAAAGGTGAAAAGTTTGTTATCTTTGTGTTGAGAGAGTATCTGCTTATGGAATTCTAGAATAATCCAAATGGCCAGGTGAGCCCTTAAAGAAAAAGCAAGAACAGTGAAATCATACAGTTGGATTTTATTCACATTTACCAAGTAGGACTTGGGCAAGTTCCTTAGCTTTCTCCATGTACCTGTTTCCACATCTGAAATATGCAGATAATGACATTGATTCGCAAGGCTGTTACAAGGATTAGAAATCATGTATGTAGAGCGGATAGCACAGGGACAGGCGCGTACGTAATAGGTGTTCAGTAAACGGTGATTGTTATACATCTCTTTCACATCATTAATTTACCTGGCTTTGGGAACTTGCCGACATACAAATTGTATAGTGAAAATTGTTATTACAAAAAAGCAAATTGATGAAAACCACGACATGCCTGTTCACGTAGTATGCCCTGTGCTAAGATTTGGGATCATAATGGTGAATGAGGAACAAGGACTCTGGCTTCATGGAGCTTAGAGTTGGTGATGTTTTACTTATTTATGTAGGAATGTTTTCCAATCAAAAAGGAAATGGGGAAATTTTAAAAAGTAGGAAAAGGATCAGTAGATTCATGTCTTCTAAACAGCCACTGTGTAAACCTTTTGGTGTATTTTCTTTAGTTCCTTAGTCTATGCTAATTAATTTTACTTAAATCTATAACAGAAGTATATTCCTATTCCTGGGTTGTTGATAACGCTTTGTGTAAGTCATCTTAATGACTGTATAATGTTCCATATAATGAATGACTTAACAAATTATTCTTACACATTTCTGCATAAAGATTTTTCCCCCTGTACTTTCAAATGTCTCCTTAGCATGAAGTCTCGGAACTAAAACATCTGGATAAAAAAGCTGTTTGGAGATTTTTGAGGCTCCTGAAACATCCCACTTACCTGTTTTTAGCAGTGTATAAGCACAGCCCACTTATGTTTTGGAAAATATTTCTTATAATGTCCCTTTAAAAGGAGAGAGAAGATTGAAAATTCTATAAAGAGGATACTAAGTTAAAGCCAAATTAATCATCCTTGCTTAGCTTGGAATGCTAAATATTAATGTTCCTCTTTAGCATGTATGGCATATTATGTACAATTCATCTGAATATAAATAGTCCAGATTGTGACATTACATTATTCATGATGAAGCAACTGTCCACGCTCTGTATGGTGCATCACTCAGATATGCAGCACAGTTGCTAACTAATCAGCAGGTAGAAAACAGATTATGTTCCTCAGGAATGGAGACTGAAAGGGTATAATGTTTATTGAGCATTTATTATGTGCTGGGGTTTTGTATAAATCATCTCACTTAATGAATAGCTCTTGAGGTTGGTAACTGATGTGCTGTAGACTGTCCTTCCACGGGTGCAAGAACCCCTCCCTCCTCCACCATATTTCCTCACCTGGTTAACTTCTAGTTAACAACGCTCAGGTAGAATGTCTAAGAGCTTTATTGCAACATCTCTGGAAGGATATTATTTTTCCCTGAAGATAGGAAGGTGAGTGAATAACAATAAATAAGTGAAGAGCTTGAGTGGAGAGAAACAGGTCATGTGACAGTGGCCAAGGTAGGGATTCTGGTGGCTGGTTTCAACAACCTATTTTGTTCTTCCTTTTTTGTTTTTTTTCTCACCTATGGCAACTTAAGCATTTTTGAGTGTGGCCGACTTAACACCAAATACCTCTTGACTGCATTTGAGAGAAGGGACATAGGAATTCTGCATGGCCCACTTACTCTTTCAAAAACACTAAATTAGGATCTCCAGTGAACTTTAGGAATGCAGTGATCATAGTTCATGAGTACCAGCATCTATTATTCTTAATTACTGATTGGATAGCTTGTAGGTAATGAGTCCTTAGCCATATGTGAACACATGGAAGTCTGTGGAATTGTGTGCCCTTCAACAAAAGCATTCTTGTATTTTTTTAAATTGTATACAAAGTCCTTATAATTCTTGATTACTTTGTAGCCAGCCAGGAGACTCCTCATGCTGAGTTAGAGAGCTTGGATGTGTGTGGCAGCTTGTACTCTTCAGAGCATTGCAATAAACTGGCTCTCATTTGCTTTTTTTTTTTTTATTTCAAAATATTATAGGGGTACAGATGTTTAGGTTACGTATGTTGCCCTTGCCCACCCCCACCCAAGTCCGAGTTTCAAATATGTTCATCTTTCGGGTGGTGCGCATTGCACTCTTTGTGTATGCATATACCCGTCCCCTTTTCCCTCCCCCCCTCCCTCCTGCCCAACATTCAGTAGATGTTATTCTTATATGTGCACTTATGTGTTGATCAGTTAATACCAATTTGATGGTGAGTACATTTTTTTTTTTTTTTTGAGACAGAGTCTCACTGTGTTGCCTGGGCTAGAGTGCTGTGGCGACATCCTAGCTCACAGCAACCTCAAACTCCTGGGCTCAAGCAATCCTCCTGCCTCAGCCTCCCGGCCTGTTAGGATTATAGGCGTGAG
>CAUYSK010098667.1:0-22698 GCA_963575035.1 Avahi laniger | reverse complement strand
CTTTGGGAAATGTTCTGCCACTCCCAGGGGCTACCTGAGCCTTGTTACCGTTTAAGATGCGGTGAGAAGAGCAGCAGGAATCAGCGTGCCTGTGGCAGTATACTTCAGGAATTAACTTTATCTGTAGCTAGGAGAGAGCTTCAGGGGCAAGCTCTGTCCTGGGGGGCTGTGGGAGGGGCGTTGGCTGAGACTGTCACAAGGCCCAGCCTGAGATGTCTTCTCTCATTTCTTTCCTCCTCTGATGGTGGGTTTTCACCTGCCTGAGGGGAAGATAACCCGCAGACTGGGGGAAGGGCACTTCCTGGGGCTACCTGGCATCTCAACTCAGGAAGTGTCAACCCTTATTATTCCACCCCTTCAAGGGCAGGGTTGTTGGAGACCATTATTCTAAGAGAAGTAAACTAAGAACAAAAACCCAAGTACCACACCTTCCCTTGTAGGTGGGTATGCACCTGTGTATGCATGGTCATACATAGTGACTTAACGGACATTGGGGACTTAGAAGGGGAAGGGTGAGAGGGTGCGGGGATAAAAAAAAAATCACCTAATGTACACTATTTGGGTGATGAGTAAATTAAAAGCCTAGACTTACCCGCTTTGCAATTCATTCATATAACAACAACAACAAAAAGGGACTTATACCCCTTAAGTCACTTAAATGAAAAATGAAAAAAAAAATAGATACAGATTTGGGCAAAATATTTGCAAATCTCACATTTCTCAATGATGTATATCTTTAATAAATAAATTTCACTCTAAGCTTAACAGCAAGAAAATAATACCAGTCTAAAATTATAAAGAAATTTGTCCAGATATTTGATGAAAGAACAACATGACAAATAAGCCCTCCAAAAGCATTTCTACTGTCAAGTATTTTGGGTAATGTCTATATGGTTTGTAGGGATATTTTCCTTTTCATTCCTGATGTGATTATTGTTGTTGTTGTGTGTGGAGTGGGTGTGTGAGAGAGAGAGAGTATGTGTGGTCAATTTTGCTAGAGATTTATCAGTGTTTTCAAAGAACGAGATTTTGTTTCATTGATATTCACTTGTTATCCTTTTTCTAATTTAAATGATTTCTACTTACATTTTTATTATTTTATTTATTTTACTTGCTTTGTCTTAATTTCTTCATCTATAAATATTTTCTTAATGTATATGCTTGGATTTTTGACTTGGGTGGAACCTGTTCTCTACCCTAATATATGCATTTGATGTAGAGTTTCTGTTTAAGCACTGCTTTAATTGCATCACACAAATTTTGATGTTTTGAATTTTTATTTTTATTTAAAACTATTTCCTAATTTTCTTTAAAACTTCCCCTTTGATCCATGCATTATTTAGAAATGTTTTCTTTGATTTCCAAATATTTGGAAATTGTTTATATATGCTTTGGTTATTAATTTTCACATCATAAAATAAATATTCTCATTTTCTAACATCCATATAAAAAGTTAATCTAAAAGTACTGAGAAAAGGAGAAATTTCTTTTTTTCTATAAGTCAGATTCTAATTAGTAAGGAGGTTAGAATGATTCTATTGATACTAGTGAGAATGGGGGGATGCTATAAATTTTTTGGCAAAGTGAAGGTAGACTATGAGCAATTAATTTCAAACCACTTCTCTGTTAGTAACAATGGCATGAACAGAATTTCCAGTACCATCGCTAGGACCAGCCTGGATTTCAGAAGTGAGTACCCTAGGTAAAAATTGTGAATACTTATAATTCCAAAAGGTGATTTGAAATGTTATTTTAACTATCAAGCATTGAGAAGAATGAGCACTTCCGCCACCCAATGTCAGAGTGCAAAATTAAGCAAAAGTAAGCAGGATATGGTAACTGGTCCCTTCAGATGTTTGATTTCACCAATGTTATTTGCAGAAAAACTTGTGGCACACACATCAAGTGGAACTAACTTTCGATAAGTGGCCTGGCAATTAAGCATGCATTAATGATTTGATTTTATGAGAACATTTAAAAAATGCAATCGCACTGTATATTCAAAGTGCAAAGTTTGAGAACCTACTTATGCAGTTGTTCTCGACTTCACTGGATTGATTAACTTCTAAATGTTCACACAGATCTAAACAGGTCAGATTTGAATTAGAGTGTATTTACGTTCATAATTATAATCACATCTGAATCAGTAGAACAAGAAATGCTATATTACACATACAGAAATGCTATATTACACATATTGCCATTCTTATAGCCTTTGCCTAATTGCACATTTCAAAAGCCATATTTTACCCTATTATCAATAGCAGTATTGAGGCTAAAAAATAATATTTGAAATCACCTTTTGGATTTAGAAGTATTCACAATTTCTACATAGGATATTCACTTCTGAAATTCAGGCTAGCCCTAATGATGGCACTGGCAACATACTTGATATAAATCACAAAATGATCTCTTTTTGTAAGCACCATGGTTTAAACTAAGCATGCTTAGAACAGTTGTAATAAGGAATAAAGCACACACTCAAACAAAAACAAGAGAGGATTATGAGTTTATTACTTCTGAGTGCTTCAAAGGCCTTATTTAAAAATATAAAATTAAACTTTCATTCTTTTTAATTTCTTTCTTCTCTCTCTCTCCCTCCCTATAACCATCTCTCTTACTTAATTGCTCACTCACACACATACACTATTAGAAAAAAGGGACTTAAAATAAGGCCGATGAAGAAGTCCAGCTTAGTATAAAAGGATTTCAATGTAAAAAAATCTCAACAACTTACTTGGGAAAAACAATACTCAGCTACACATACACAAGCACACATGAACTTTTCAACAATATTTCCTTATTTAAGCTCATCTTATTATAATTAAAACATTCATTACATGCCAAAATCCTTTGGTTTCAGTTAACTTATTGATTATTTTGACCACAAATGCCTATTCTGTGGTCTGTATACCCTGTGTCCAGGAAACATGTCTTTGGACAAGAGCCAAAAATGTCCTCTTCTTTTGGAGCTTAAACCCTTATAGGACATGACCAAAAATAAATAGGAAGTAAGGGATCAACAAAATAATTTTAGATAATTATAAGAGCGATGAAAAATATAAAACTGGAACATTTGATGGAGTTACACGAATGGCTTGCACAGGATTACTTTGATTTAGAGAGCAATGCACAGTTTTTGTTTTGTTTTGCTTTGTATTTTTTTGAAACAGTGTCTCACTCTGCTGCTCAGGCTAGAGTGCCATGGTGTCAGCTCATCTCACAGCAACTCAAACTTCTGGGCTCAAGCAATCCTACTTACTCAGCCTCCCAAGTAGCTAAGACTACAGGCATGTGCCACCATGCCCAGCTAATTTTTTCTATATATTTTTAGTTGTCCAGCTAATTTCTTTCTATTTTTTAGTAGAGACAGACTTGCTCTTGCTCAGCCCGGTCTCGAACTCTTGAGCTCAAAGGATCAACCCGCTTAGGCCTTCCAGAGTGCTAAGATTACGGGCATGAGCCACCGTGCCTGGCCCATGCACAGTTTTATTAAAAACGTTATATGTGAGTTGAGACTAGACTAATGAAAGAGAATCCCATGGTGAGATCATCTGAGAAAAGTGTCCAGGGCAGACAGAACAACTGGTGGAAAGGAAGGAAAGGCTATATAACATTGATAATATGATTGCACCACCATCCAAAAGAGGGCCAGTGTTCAGTGGACACAGAGAGAAACAGAGAAACGTGGTAGCAGGTGAATTCAGGGTAGTTGTAAGCCTCCCATAGGGCACAGCCTTCTTGGCAAAAGAGGAAAATGAGATTTATAGTCTTTGAATTGAATAAAATAGTAGAATGAAGGACAAAGGCATTTTCTTATGTACATTATTTAAAAACAGCCTTTGTAGTGAAATCATGAGGGAAATAAAGTTATGATCCTCTGTGATTCAGGAGGCTTGCTATTCTTCCATAGACATTTTAGGTCAATAACTGCTTTGATTTTTTTAGTCCCTGAAGCTCAGGGACTAACAGTATTTAAATGCTTACAAAAATAATTAAACGTTTTTCTAGGTAATAATGTGTTAGCCAGAATCCTAAAACTTCTCTAATTTTGATTTACCAGGAAAGAATGGTTTTGTGACATTCTTCTAACGGAGTTAATTATTTTTAGAAAGTAATGATTATGCTTCTGTGTTTTTCAAAGTTTTTCATTTGACCTACTTTGACAGGAATCTCAATAACTTCCTGATAACACCTATGATACGAAATTTTAAGTAAGTGCCTGAGGGTTTTTTTTTTTTTTTATGGTTCATCGGATCCACTCTGTGTGGTCAATTAGTGTATATCAATAATTACTGCACATTTTAGAAAAGAAATATAAGGAATTTATAAATTATAACTTAATTAGTCATAAAAAAAGAGAAATGATAACAGAGTGAGTACGAACCATGATGAATTAGATAAGCTCCCCCACACCGTGAAGAGACTGCCTCAGTCACATTAGGGGAAGAGGTCTGTGCTTCTCATCACTTGTACCAGTTAGGCCTCTCCATTAATGAGGTCCGTAAATGTAGTTGAAAAGCGTCATGCAATACAAGTTTCCTGTTTTATAGTCATAAATATAATAAAAGGATAATAAAACAAGATAGTTCATTAAGATTAACTGTTACTAAACATAAATTTTGTTGTTTTTGATACATAGCACCATCTAGTGAAATTTGGGGGAAATGTTTAATACAGTGAATATGGTGCAGAACGTTACAACTGTTAGAGATTAATTCTTATGTATTGGATATACATTTAAGTTTCTCTGAGTAATTTCTCAAGGAATAAATATAAGGTTATGAATGTGTGTGTGTGTGTGTGTGTGTGTGTGTGTATGTAGAGATAGATGGATAGAGAGACATATAAAAATAGACATTTCAGTTTTAAAATTTATCTTTTATTAATGTACTTATAACATTTGTAAAATGTTCTCTTTCTATTAAATCATATATGCCATAATAAGCAATAATGTATTATTTATGTATTTTCCTATTTGATATTAAGAAAATATAGCCTAAATAAATGAATCACAATATATGAAAATAAAGTGATATAAGTAGTCTGTGTGGTCTCTCAAAACCTTTAACAAGTCAGGTAGAGGAGTGTGACCAAGGTATACACAAATATATTTTAAAAGATTTTTCATTTAAAAAATTTCCCTAATAAATTTCTATAATAATATTTGGTAGCCTTTTGTGGAAATAGAGGTTGATGGTTTGTGAATGTTATCACAAGCAATTTAATATTTTAGTTCATAAAATATGCCCTGACTGTTTATACAATATTAAATATTAAAATATATGTGATATTAAAATAATATAGACAGAATTGTTTAAACATACTTCATTCTCCATGTTGATTTCTTGCTATTAGAGCATAGAATTCATCTATATGTAGAGTTTATATTTCTTAACAAATACATATGTTATATAGAAATTATTTTGAGCACCATCAATTATGAAAATGTGTAATACTTTGTGAATGGAGGAAACAACTATAACAACAAATGTTTTAAAATCACTCTATACCATGAAAGATGCATAGGAGTTGTATAAATTGTAAAAATTAAAATGTCATTATAAAATAAAATTGTGTATTTATTTTGCATTTGATAAATGGACTCTGTAGTTCTAAAGAAATAAATTCAAATAAATATTTGTAACAATTTCAATTAAATATTTTAATATTTATTAATTCGAAAGTAAGTATTGATCATCTATCATGAGTTCTTCAATTAATGAGTGAGAAGAAAGGTGTGTCAGTAATGAGAACATACTGCCTTGACTTTCCAACTATGACAACACAGTTGATGAGAAGCCACAATTGTTATACTCTCAAATTTGTTTTCATGTTTTCTCCAAGGCCCTGCTTTCCACAACCTCCTGCTAGCCAATAACTGAGTATGGTATATGTGTGAAGACAAGCTTGCTCTTGGAAGACAAAATGGCTCTTCTGACAGCTGTCTTTGACTCAAAAACTCCTCCATAGCTTTGATTAATATTCCTTAGCTGACACTGCTATCTGGAAAGCCTCTACCAACCTTCTTTTTTTATATCCTTCACCAGTATCACACTTACATCAGCCAGTTTGATGGCCCTCCAGGACTCTTCTAATTCCTAGGTCTCTTTCCATTTTTTTTTCACATAGATATTTTCCCTAATAAAATGCATACACATTTAATTTCATTTAATCCTTTCTTGGTATCTATTACTGAAAGGATTCTGAAGTGGGCTTATGTAAGGGTCAGAAGTTTTTGCCTCACAGTGACAGATATTTATTATATTGGTTTGCTTTGGTTACACAAAAAGCTTTAATTATTACTACCACATCAAAGCTTAAAGAATGCTTGATCCATAGGCTTGGAATCCCACACAGGATAACACTGGATCAGGGGACACAGCAAGGGTCCCATTTAATTATGTTATGGCTGAGCACAGATCACTTCAGAATTCAAGTGCCCAGGGATCACCAGGCAAGAAGAGAAGTCACCAGAATGTTAGAGGTAATTGACCTTGACTAGCAGAAGGGAGAATAGCTGTTCTTATATAAGGGAGCAGGGAGAAACGTGTCTGGAACCAGGTGATCCACTTTGGCATCCCCTGTCCCATTGGGACTCCCTTGCTTCATTTTAACTGTGAATGCTACATCCCTGAATGGAGAAGAAGGCCATGATTATCAAGGGAGCGGACCCCTCAAGAATGAAGTTTTGGCTCACACTACCAAGGAAGTCAGCAAGATCTCTGGAGAAATAACTGGGAGTAGGAAGGATTGAGAACACACAGTGGTGGATGGAGAGTATCAATTATAGCTTCTAGGTAAACTGCATCGATGGAGGTTAAGCTCATAGCAGTAATCCTTTTCTATGTGTTTCCTTGAGAAAATGTGTCCCAGGAAACCACAGAAGATCCCCTTTATGAACCTGTGTGAAGATTCTGATCTGTACAGCAAAAGGAATGGACACTGGTGGTCCTGAGAATAAAAGCATAATTGAGCAAGGGCTCTAGGTGCTATCCTCTGGAATCCATCAGCCACGTTTGCATTGAAGACAAGTTTCTCAGTGACTGCTCACAGCCAATAACTGAGAATAGTGAGAACACTTGACTGTCCTATTCTTGGAAGACACAGGAGTCTTCGAACAACCAGCTTTGGCTCCAGAACTCTTCTACCTCTCTGCTGAACTTTTCTTAGACTGAAAATCAGCATAGGACTCTTTTTCTCACATCCTTATCCTCTCTCCTTCACCTGGGATCAAGCTTGCATCACAGTGTGCTAAATATCCCAGCATTGTCTTCTTCCAGCCTACTTTCTTTCACCAGATCTTTCAGGTAGTTCCTCTAATAACATTTCTGAATGGCTGTCACTGACAATGAAAAGCCAAATAGCTCAAGGAGCTTGGATAGGCATCATTCTAAAAATTACTAAATATACTAAGTTAAATGCACTTGCTGATTCCCAGCCATCAGTTTACTAGAAAAAATTTCCTTCTATTAACATTCTTAACATTCTTCTTGCATTTATAAAGGCTGAAACAAAAAATCTTATCCTATGAGGTAGAATACAAAAAAAAAGTCAGGCATGTTTGTTACAAAATATAAGATAGGTCAAGGAGGAAGAAGGGAAAATTGGTTCCCCAAATCCCAGCTCAAAGAAACATGGGAGGAAGCCCAAAAAAGTTTGAATTAAGAGACCTTGCTCAGAAAAATCCTGTGGTCACAGAGAGGAATTGCATCATGTCAGATTAGATCCTTGCAAATAATGGGACATGATATCCTGAAGTTTAAAATAGCTTCCGGGAAGAGTTTTTCAGCACAACCTGTCCTAGCATCTCTGTAAAATATTTGTATATAAGTGGATTTCCAAATAAGGCTGGATATTAAATTAAGTGAAGCTATAAAATTGTTATTTCTAAATGTAGAAATTATAATTTTTACTTGTGACATTCTCTTTGCTGTGATCCATTTTGGTGAACAGTTTAGGTATATAGACACAAGGCAAGTTCCTACTTATTGTTTTTGAGGAAACGTAACAGTTAATTAACATAGACTTTAAACTTCTAGGGACACCAGAACCTGGAAGGTACTTTTTTTTTTTTTGGGAGGGTGTGTAATGGAGACTGGACTGCACGTGGAGGTATTTGAATCAGATACAACCACAATGGAAGGTAAGCTGGTTGCTTTCTGCAACATAATGAATGGCTTTGGAAGAAAGAGAAAGGCAGAATGAGAGTTCCTTTTGTTAAATTTTGTTAAACACTAAATCTCAATAATCACTATAATTAAGTTCCTACTAAAAAAATGGTATGTTCTCTATTTGTCATACTTAGAAACATGAAAAGGTTAGGTATAAGACTCAAGAATTAATCAAAAAAAGAGTATAGTAATAATCTAGAGAAAAGAATGACTTGGATGACAAACAGCTTTCAGGAAATATTTATGCAAAATAGAGGCATATTTTGATTCTACCACAGTGTATCCCCACAGATGATGCTGAAACTTTTATCCTTTTGGGAATAATGAAATAGTGATAAATAATCTTCCTATCCTAACAACTGATGTTCAGAAAACGAGATACCAAGACAGTCTCTATTCATAAGCTGACATATTTATCTTGTTAATTTGGATTATGTTGAAATAACTGATTCTATTTTTCAGAAACCTTTTCAAAACACACACAGTCTTTAACAGAGGGCACTACAGAAGTCTAGTCAGTAAAGAAAAATCATGACTTCCATATGCATTGTCTGCCATTTTCATCACTAGACAGGGTGCCAAGAACTACACACAAAATCCATTAATCTGTAATTTAGACACTTAGGGATTGTGAGTGTGTATTCTGTTCTCTTAGTGATCTAAAGAAGGAGCAAATTGTATTTATTATGTGAAAACAGCCCTTTTCATTGGCCTAGCGCCACACTTAGAAAGGTAGATCAAGATCCACTTCTCTAGAAAAGTCAAGTGCGGTCTTTTGTTGTGACACAAAAGAAGGAAACTGTGATGTTCATATCACTGGTATTTTGAATTATGGATCTTTTATTCAGAAAATGCATGCAGAAATATATCTTGAATATATATAAGGAAATATTTTATATCTGCTGTTGCCATTCCCTGGGCCGCTGACCAGTTCTACTCTGTGGCCTGTTAGGAATGAGGTGGCACAGCAGGTGAGTAACAGGTGGTGAGCAAGTGAGCAAAGCTTCATCTGTATTTATAGCCGCTCCCCATTGCTCACATCATGCATAAGCTCCACCTCCCACCAGACCAGCAGTGGCATTAGATTCTCACAGGAGCATGAACTCTACTGTAAACTGCACATGCAAGGGATCTAGGTTGCTCATTCCTTATGAAAATGTAATGCCTGATGATCTGAGGTGGAGCTGAGGCGGTGATGCTATTACTGGGGAGCAGCTACAAACACTTATCGTTAGCAGAGAGGTTTGATTGAACAGAGACCATAATAAATCAATTGTTTGCAGACTCATATCAAAACCCTATCAGTGAGTGGCAAGTGACAGTGTAACAATGTTGGAATAAAGTGCACAATAAATGTAATGCACTTGAATCATCCTCAAACCACCCCACCCCCTTCACCTGCAGTCCATGGAAGAATTGCCTTCCATGAAAATAGTCCCTGGCAACAAAAAGTTTGGGGACCATTGTTCTATATTAACCAAATAATCTTGATCTAAGAATCTTTATTTATTTATTTTCATCTCTAGTAAACTTGCAGTCTGTAACAAAAAACAAAATACATTATTCACTACTGACAAATTTTATGCTTGCTGTAAAGTTCTTTCATTGATTTCTGTCTTCCTAACCAAATTCTATGTCCACTGAAAGTAGATGATATTGCTTCACTCGTCAGTGCCTACCTAAAGTAATGCCCAGTAGGAGCATTTATCTTATGGGAAAATGTATGAAAAGAAGGTATATATTTTACATATTACAAAAATAATCTAATACCTTTATAATTTTTGGCATTATAATGAACAAATACATCTTTTCATATTTAAATAAAAAGCATAAAAATAAAAAAATAGCAGCAGAAAACAATGACTTCACTCTAATTCTGAAAGGCCTCATGACTAATATTACGCTCTTTGTCCCTGTTTGTGTAAATCACTCCTAGAAGCTCCAGAATTCCAAGTTTTTTCTTTCATCTCCTATTTCAGTTTGCCCCTGTAATTGTCTGCACTTTAGTTCACTGAACAGAATTTATTTTCTTATCTCTCATGCTCCCTAAATTTGAAAATTCTTCCAAAGTACAATCCGGAACTCACCATCCATTATCAGGAAAATTCCTAAATTATTAACCTCTTCTCTGAACAGTCCTGGATCTCCACCAAGGACAATGCTACCTCCAAAGTTTTCTTATGGGTCAGCATGTTTTTTTCTTCTAGTGCTTATAGAAATGGGCCCAGAAGAGTGGTAGAGAAATTTTTTGTTTTGTTTTTCTTTAATTTCTCTAACTGATTTCAAAATCAACTTCATTCTTACTCCATAAATACTTTCAATTTTAAATCTCATATTATCGACTTATATAGTTATATTAATAAAATACAGCCTTGTTGCAATCATCTACCAACATGAATTTTATTTCCCTTTACTTTTCATTCACTAACAAAGTATCAGACATAAATGCATGAAAAATACTTTCACCAAGAATCAACATTACAAAATGCCTGGTTAATAGGGGAAAAGAAAGATTTGTAAGATAATTGAAAGAGAAAAAAAGGTCGGGGGAAGCTCTAAAAGAATCTGTATCTGAATAGTAATACAATTTTCAACAGCAGGACTGGAAGCCAATGAAAATGGAAAATACATTCAAATTCTACAGAAAAAATATGTATGTGATTAAGATTCTATAGCTAGCCAAACTATTAATTGAATGTAGATTAAATATGGAAACCCTCAAAATTTTTCTCTCATTTAGTATGTCACGAAGCTACTGGCAGATGTTTTTAATTAAAATAATGTAACAAATTATGAAAAATGAAAACATTGAATGCAGAAAATTGGAAATTTATGATAAAAGGCAGATAAAGGTAATTATCAGGAAGATAATAAAGCAAAATTCCAGAACACCACTAGTGAGCAGTACTAGCAACAAACAATCCACTTCAGGGCAGGAAAACAAAAACGTCCAGGAGTAAAATTGACAGATAATATACCAAATTCCAGTTAGATTTGAATTTCATCTAAGCCCTTGGGTGCTATAATTCCTTGTCAGCCATGCCCTACCTGATGCCAAAGCCATGTGGGAAACTGGCCTTTCCAAAATCCAAGAGAAAGGGGTCTTCAGTCTCAGAGATGCAGATACTGACTGTTAGAAGTTACCCAGAGCATGTAAAAGGTCCAGGAAATTTGGATGGGGCATTGCAAAGATAGGCTCCAATCTGGGGTTCTCCTAGGTTTAAATTATTTACTTGTCTTCTTATTGTCTTCACTGGGAACAAATACTACAGATTGCATCACTTACAGACACGGGACATTGGTGCTTTCATTCAAACTGCTACAACTGCAACTGTAGGAATGAGATGTAGCAGCCAATGCCATATTGATTCCTCACCTTATTAGATTCTGATTCAAGTCTGTGGTAGGTTTGTTTGATTGGTGAAGTCTAGATCATGGATTTTACTGTATATTGAAAGGTTGGAAAGAAAAATATCAATAATTTTCACATTTTATTCATATGAAACAATCTCTGTTATAAGTCAGTGATTCTCCATAAGTAGAGAGTGCATTTAACTACAGAGAAGCTTAAATGAATGAAAATTAAAATATAATTATCTTACATAAATTGTTTAAATTTCTTTCCCTCGTGATAACTTTCACAGAGGAATGGAATTTTAATAGGAGAAAGAAATCTAAGTAATGTGCCACAGTCTGAAGATTAATTATGTAGTCAGGAATAAACAAACTGGCATTAAAGATATTGATTTTCTATTTCTAGAGCCATTATTTCTTTGGCCAGCACTATAGATTACGTTATTGGCACCAATCTTAATTTTTCCCTGGATTACACTCCTTGCCGTAACTTGAAAGTCCTTTCAAATGTGTGCAGTTTGTACTTTCCGGTCTCTTCACATTGAGGTCAGCCACGTGATGTACTCTGGCCAAAGGAATGTAGTATCGGTGATGATGGGCCAGTTCTGAACATATTTTAAGAAAATACAGCCCTGGTTGCAATCATCTACTAACATGAAGTTTATTTCCCTTTACTTTTCATTCCGGAGGCCTTGCATGTCTCCTTCTGTGCACAAGCTCCTCTTCCATGCCATGAGAAGAATACACCTTGGTTAGTCCATGGGACCTAAGATGTGGATCAGGGACCCTTGGAGCAGAGCCATCCCCACCTGATCTCAGGCAGATAAGTGAACCACAGCAAAACACAAATGTGTGAACCCAGTTGATACCAGCAGAGATGCATATCCAGGTAGAATTCAGGTAGAATGACCCCAGTCAACTTCAAGAGCTAAAGACATACTTATTGTATGTTGCTGGGTGGTTTGCTACACAACATTTTGTTTTAATAGCTAATATATAATAAGGCTACCAAGAAAGAAAATATGACATTCACAATTTTGCTTAGGAATACCATTGTACATGTGTGACCCCTCTTCACTCTGCTGTGCAATCCTTTCCTTCAGACAGACATGATTATCCCTCAGGTGATTAAAGGAATATGATTTCTGAACGTATTGAATATATGCACAGTGACAAGTCAATAGACAGAAATGTATATCAATATGTTTCTGGTTTAAAGAATACACGTATTTTCTTCTTCAACATTGCAAAGTGAAAACAGAACAGCATTTTGAAGAAGCACGTATTTTCATATGCATGAAGAAAACCTTCATTTACCACATTAACCAGGTGAATTTTCTTCCTTTTCTGATTTAGAAAAATTACCTTCAATAAGAAGAATTGAATTGTATTAGTGCTACAAATTAAAATTATTTTCTCTGTTATGTCTTATAGCTTTGTGAGACCTTTTGATATAAAAATAATATTTAGAAATCCATTTTTATTCATATTTCTTGAACTTCAGAATATAGTCAGGCAAAACAATAAACAATATTTAAATCATTATACTATTATAATTTAATATTATATACCTTAAACACGGATTAAACACCAGGCTAGTTGCAGAGTAGAACACAAAAATGTAATTAGAAGGAAAGGTAAACACAAAATTAGAATGAAGATAGTACACATTGAAAAGGGAAAGAATGGACAAAAGAAGAAAATGGAAGGTTGATTGAGACGAGAAAAAATAATGACCATAGAGAGAGAGAAAAACATCATTTGAAGAAGTAGAACATCCTGAGAGACAAAGAGAGAGAGAAAGGGAAAGAGGAAGAAAAAGTTCTTAGTAAATCACTCAATATTTGACTGAAAAATCCACCGAAACTTTTAGCGAGAATCAAGCTTTCTTGTAGCACTTGGTTGCTTAGAGTGACTTTCCCATCTCTATCCCTCTTCATTCTCATCCTGATGCTACCAGAGTTTTGAAGGCCCCTTTGGAGTACACAGTATTTTTTCTAAATAACACTAACTTGCTTGTAGGTTTCTGAATAATACTTATATCTGTGTCATTCTTATATATTCATCCTAATTTAAGAGTATATTGTTTTTAACACATTGTTCTAACATATTTTTCAAAATTTGCCAAACTTCCTATTCAAAAACGCTGATATCAGTATGTTGTTTTTTGTTTCTTCCTGGTATCTTTTGTAAATAGGTAGCCAGAATTTTTGTAAACTTATCACTGTTCTACGTGATGTAATGACCCCAAAATGCACCACATATGAAGTATTTAACATCTGTCATTCCACTGTATAACCTCAGCATCTCCCAGGACATTGAATGCTGACTTTTCCCCTCTAAACATTCTGTAATCTAGCAACGTAATATGATTTGTGTCTCATTATGTTCAGTCCTTTTTCGTGCTTTTGCTCCATTCTTTTCTTTTCCTAAAGTAGATATTTTACATTTTCATTTGTTTACTAAATTGCCCCAAACTAAAATCATCTGGTTTATTCTCAGTTGATGGTCTTATTTTTTTTTTTAAATGAAAAAGTAGAAACCAAAAGAGAACTTGTCCTACCCTACAAAATATTCACATTTTCACTCATCCTTGCCTCACATCCATGTGGCAGAGGCTGGCCATTGCTCTCACAGCAATGGTCTCATTGCAATCCTGTGTTACAGGTGTTTTAGGTCATGCCGGTGCCTCCTGTGTTTGTGGGACATTCTTCCATCCATAACATGCACACTGACAGTGATTCTTTAGCCACTACCCTTCACTTTCTCTTTGACTTCAGTATTTAAGGTTTATGTTCTCCCACCTTAAAATATGTAACAAAACATAACAGTTTTTTCCACTGTTTCTTTCCCATACTTTCAATTTTTTCATGGCCAAATTTCTTGAAAAGGAAACTTTAAGCATACTATTCTTACTTCTACAACACTAGTAGCTCATCTTCTTGCAGTTAGCTCCAGCCTCTACCAACGCCTTGTTACTGCACTATCTCTGTGTCTTGAAGTTCAAATTCTTACCTAAACTTTATTTTCTATAGTCAACTGGCAGTCTCACAGGATACTAAACTTCAAAACATACAATATTAACTTATTAATCAATCCTCCATAATCCATGCTAATATGCACATAATCTATATAATATCTCTCTCCCCCTCATACACAAACACACAAAAACACTCATGCGTATCTTCCTAGTTCTTGTATATGTATTAGTTTAGTAAATAGCACTGTAACTCTACAAGTTACACATGTGACAAACTTAGGACACATTCTAGAGTCCTCCCTATTCTTCTTGTGGAATACTTTATCATTCTTATCCCTTTTCCATTTTTGAGCCCTGTTTGAATAGCTCTGCTGTAGACCTTAAAAACTGCTCTTTCAGATATGTATTCACTTATCTCCCTGTTTTTCTTTTCCTCCCTTGGCTCCAAGCCATTAATCATTCTTCCTGTGCACTTTGATGTCCTAAGATACAAATCTGATCAGGGAATTCCCTGTGCAGCATTTTTCCAGTGACCTCAAAGTCCTACTCTGAGCTGGTAACTCTTCAGCTCACCATTCCAGCTGCATGAGAGGTTGTAGCCTCCACCCAGGGCGATGGTCTCCAACCGGTCTCCCTGCCCAGTCTTTTTTCTCTCTCTCCTGGGTACCCCCTCTTGGATTCCTCAATGTAAGTGGCATTTCTCAGAGAAAACTTTCGTGACCACCTCCTCTGATATGTTTTCTTCTTAACCAACTCTATTTTTTTTTTAATTTCAAAGTATCATGGAGGTACGAATGTTTTTGGTTACCTGAATCACTTTTGTAATGCTCAAGTAAGGGTTAAAAGTGTGTCCATCACACAGATAGTATTCATTGTACCCATTAGGTAGGTTTCTCCAACACAATTCATAATTACAAAGATGTGCAATCAACCCAAATGCCCATCAGTTCATGAGTGGATTAATAAAATGTGGTATATATACCATGGAATACTACTCAGTCATGAAGAAGGATGACTTAATGCCTTTTACAATTACTTGGATGAAACTAGAGACCATTAACCTAATTGAAGTATCTAAAGAATGGAAAAACAAATGCCTCCTTTGATTTTATGCCTCCATAAAATCCTAAACTTCTTCAACACAGTTAAATCATAACATTAATTTCATATGCATTTACTATTCATTTTCCCTGAAATATTTATATTCTATAGTTGGGACCAATTTCTCTTTGTTCCTTACTTACACTCCACCACCTAACAAAATTCTCTTATTTTGTTGACTAAAGGTTGTAAATATATCCCAGGAGTAATAAGCAATCCTTACAAAGATTTTTAAAAGACAATAATATGACATAAATTGTGTAACGGAAATTTCTCTCAACTGTGAGGCACAATAACAATGAAATACTGAGGCTGGTAAGTGTTTGACGAGACTATAAGGTTATCTAGGCGACATGGTGGCTCAGACCAGCGAAGTGACAGGGGAATAGAAAGGATCAGACAGACTCCATAAACATTTAGGTGGTAAAATTAGTAAGTTAGGACAAGAGTTAATGCAGGGAATGAGGAAAAGGGAGACAGACAGCTTGAAAAGATCAAGTTTCCCAAATGGATAAAATCAGTCGGACAGTGATGTGATGTTAGGGAACAGAGGAGAAGAGCTACTTTGGATAATGGGGACTTTTTTTTTTTTTTGCCACATACTGAACAGAATTAAGCATTCTAGAATAAGTTTTCGTGCTCTTTAATTAAATATCCAGCATACTTTTTAGGATTATGTACAATAAAAAATAGACATCCCAATAATTAACACAGACTTTAAAAGAATGTTTTATTTTACTTTAGATTTAATAAACAGCAATATTTGTTCAAAGATAACTTTATTACTTTTATTGGAGACGGTTCTGAGAAAAATTCAAAGGTAACTCACCGTGATCTTGAATTTTACTTTTCCTACACATATATAATTTTCAATAACAAAAATGTGACTATTTTCTATAATTGACTTTTTATGATGAAGAAATATTTTTATACCCCCAAGACTGTTTCTAAATATTCTATATTCTTTTATTATTATTTTCTTTTCGCCTCTTCACAAATATAAACTTAGGTTCAAAGAATGATACTGTGCTGCCACCTGCTGGAATTTATGAAAAATGTATCTGTTTTAAATAATGGAATGGCAGTGATGTATAATCTGCAGTAAATAAGAAAAACCATGTGATGTTCAGGGTATTTTTTTCTATTAAAGGAGTATCAAAATGGAAAACAAATCTATAAACCTTTGTATTTAAATATACTCTTTATTTGTGATCAAACCTGTTTTATGCTCTCTTAACATTGTCCTCTCTGTCACCTAACATTTTAGTCTTATTGGTTTTGTAGAAGTATATTAATTTAGCACTAAGTGTAGGATTCATTATGATTTGAACCATAACTCGAAAGCTTATTAAAGGTGAATTTTGAAAAGTCACTAAAGTATTCCATTTCAGATTCTTTGTACTTAAAATTGGAATAATCTAATTTGTAATGTGGCATTTACACAAAGATTAAATTTAGTAATACTTGAGCAATTGCACAGTGCAGGGATCATTGAGAGCATTGAAAAAGCAATAGTAAGCAATAATATTTTTGTATAATAAAAACATTACTGCAGTTTATATTAATATAATGCTTTACAAAGCTGAAATAAACTTCACAATCAATTGTGAGCTTTCTTGGTTGGCATGTATTAATATTTATATCTGAAGAAATAAGTCTTTAGTATTCTAACTAGGATACTTCACTAATAAAAATCACATGTAAGAATCAGGTGTAACAGGTACACTAAAACCTAATTTTCAATAGTGCTTACTTTGCTTATGCTGCAGTATAGTTATGAGTAAATGTAAGCATGTGCATTTTACAGATCTGAGTGGATTGACTCAACTATGTTTGTATTTTAAAGATTTCCTAACTTCTATTTCACTTGGCAATGCTAAAATAGTCATTTATAATCTATTCCAATCTTTCACAAAGTTTGGTCTGTAGATCATCGAACCTTCCTTTTTTATCCATGACATTAGTCTTCTGTTGCTGAAATAAGAGATTACCATAAAGTCAGTCAATTAATACAATGCAATTTATTATTTTACAGTTTTATAATAAGTCAGAAGTCCAGTGTGAGTATCACTGATTTAAAATCAAGGTATTTTAAGAACTTCCTTCATTACTGGAGGCTTTAGGATAGAAGCCATTTCCTTGCCCTTTCCAGATTCTCCAGGCTGCCTTCACTTCTTCGCTGGGGCCTCTTCATCTCCAAAGCCAACAACATGGCACCTTTGTGACCATTCCTTGGAAGCCACATTTCCTCCTTCTCCCTCTGCTGCTGCTGCCTTCTTCCACTTTTAAGGACTCTAACCACATTTACAAAGGCCCTTGTATTATGCAAGGTGATATATTCACAAGTTCTTGGGATTAGGACATGAACATATCTGGGGGGACATTACTCTGACTACCACTTACATCAAGTGGTGTCAATCGATTTGGCAGTTTAAAATGTAGTTAACAAATTGTTTTCGCATAAATTTCACAATTCTGTAATGTTGAGTCATTACCCCCATAAAATCACATTAAAGTCTTAATCGTTATGTCTAAATTAATTGTAGTGAGAAATGTGATCAGGAATTTATTTATATTAATATTTCCGGGTCCAAGACCAAGCTTGAGAACACATAAAACAGAAAACATCATTTTTCAACATCAGTTTACAGAAATGACAATTTAAGATTGAAACACATATTCGTGTAGTGACATCATCCAATGATAGCATGAAACTAAATCTGCATTTTAGTGTATGAGGAATGTAGGATATACAATAACATCTACAAATTAAAAAAATACATCAAAGATAGGTATGCTTGAATTTTTACCTTGCAATTTATACTACACTGCTGCAGAGGTTTCAAGATCAGATTTTATTGGAAATGTCTCTATTTTTCTATAAAATTTTAATAATATTTTCAAGAATTAAACAATAGTATACTACATAGAAAGTGTGAAGATAAAAATTTAAATTCAACCAGATTTCTATGTTATGTCAAATAGTATATATCAGACATTTGCTTGGCAGTGTAAACTGTGAGTTAATAGGTAGGTTTTATCATGGGTCAATAATAAAGAGAAACACTGACGGAATTGCTTTGCAGACTGCAGTGGCCCTCTAGAACAGCGTTGTTTAAATGTAGTCAAGGACAGCTGTAGCAGAATCAGCTGAAATTGCTGAGCAAGCATTCAATCAGCATTCTTAAGAATCTTCAGATTGAGAAGTACTATCATGTCCCATATTAGAATTTTTCATATGCCATATTATATATATTATGTACAATAGGAGGAGGATTCTGTGCATAGAGTGAGAATTGTCAATAAAATCACAACGGGCTTTAAGGGATGTGAGAATCCTTTCCATAATGGGAAACTTTTAATGATCAGAGTTGGGTTTTTTCCTAATTTTTTTCTTATCATTCATCTAAATTATTTTGAGTGAAACTTTGAGTGCAACTGAATGAGTAAATAAGTTAGTATTCTTTTACAAATATAGAAAAAGACATAAAAATTTAAAAATTAGAAGAAATCTTTAATTTGAAGTTAAAAAACCTTTTATTTTTCAGCATATTACGGGGGTACAAATGCTTAGGTTACATATATTGCTTTTGTCCCACCAGAGTCAGAGCTTCAAGAGGGTCTATCCCCCAGACGGAGTTCATCACACCCATTAGGTGTGAATATACCCATCCCCTCCTCCTCCTCCCATCTGCCTGACATCTGATGAATGTTACTACTATATGTGCACATAAGGGTTGATCAGCTAAAACCAATTTGATGGTGAGTACATATGGTGCTTGTTTTTCCATTCTTGGGATACTTCACTTAGTAGAATGGGCTCCAACTCTATCCAGGATAATACAAGAGATGCTAGATCACCATTGTTTTTTGTGGCTGAGTAGAACTCCATGGTACCACATTTTATTAATCCACTTATGTATTGATGGGCATTTGGGTTGTTTCCACATCTTTGCAATTATGAATTGTGCTGCTATAAACAATCTAGTGCAGATGTCCTTTTTATAGAATGTCTTTTGTTTCTCTGGGTAGATGCCCAGTAATGGGATTGCTTGATCAAATGGTAGTTCTACTTGTAACTCTGTGAGTTAGAACTTTACTTTTGTGTTTGACGTCAAAAGTAGCTTATTTTCATATAATGCATGAATTCTGAATATTTCTAATAGCAAAACAGGGGAGATATATATTCAAACTATATGGCCATTAAAATTAAGTTCATAGGAATCAAAGAGGAATAAGCCCCATAGATATTTTAAAAAATTATAAGAAAATATTAGGAACAGCTTGATGGCAACATATCGGACAAAATAAATGATATTGACAAGAAATTACCTAGAAAGATAAAAATTACCAAAATTGATTCAAGAACAAATAAAATTGACTTATCTTAGATAATGACATTGAATCAATAATTAAGAATTTTCTTACAAAAGAAGCCGAAGTAATTCTATTAAACATTTAGGGTAGAAAAGATATCCCATTCCTTCACAAACTTTCAACTCATTTTATTGAGTCAGAATTACCCTGGCATAGATGTGAGGCATAGATACCAAAAAAAATAGACCAATATTCACCATGAATATACACATAAAAATCCTTAAAAATAGAACAAACTGAATCCAGCAACATATAGAAACCTCTATACACCACAAACAAGTGGAATTTTTCCAATGAAAGTTGTGTAGGTTAAAATCCAGAAGTCAATAAACATAAAACACTATGATAATAGAAAAAGGACAAAATAAACATCAAAACAAGCAAGCAAGCTAATAAACAGAAAACCTCATGCATTATTATGTCAGTAGACACAGAAAAATGTATCTACTGTTGCGATAAAATGCAACATCCGTTTCCGTTAAAAACTTTCAGCAAACTGTGACTAGAATTGAATTTCCTCAAACTGCTAACGGACAGCTATAAAACATACTGCTAAAATCATAATTAATAATGAAATTGAATGTTTTCTCACAAAATTGAAAACAAGACAAGGATGTGCCTTCTTACCATGTCTATTCAGCTTGGCCCTGGAAAGTCTAGTCAGTCCAGTAAGACATGAAAAAGAAAATGCGTGCAAACAGAAAGGTAAGTGTAAAACCCTCCTTTTTGCATATGGCATAATTTCGTGTGGTTTTTTAAAATTGTTTTTGCTGAAAAACTCAATACAAAATTATGCAAAACAAAGCAAACAACATACAGCAGTCAACAAATTATGGGAAGCTGAAAGGACAGAAAATGCTTATTTTTCCCTTTCCACCACCACCTCTGGCACATAATTTTCCCTATTATTTAAATTTTGCATTAGTCTGGCACATTTGTTACAGTTCATGAGCCATTATGATACGCTTTCATTAACTAAAATCCATAGTTTTCATTAATGTGTATTCTTTGTGTTGTTCAGGTCTGTGGGTTTTGGCAGATGCATGATGTTGTGTGTCCAGTATTACAGTATCATTCAGAATAGTTTAATTGCCTTATAAAACCCCTAAACTCTATCCATACATTCCCCTCAAACTCTGGAAACCCCTGATATTTTGATTCTATAGTTTTGGCTTTTCAAGAATGCCATACAGTTGAAATCTTAGAGTATGCGGACTTTTTAGATGAGATACTTTCACTTAGTAATATGTATTTAAAGTTTCTCTGTGTCTTTTCGTTATTCGTTTCCTGTTATCATTGAATGACAGTCTATTGTATGGATGTATCACAGTTTGTTGATCCAGTCTACTACTGAAAAATATCTTTTGTGCTGCTGACTTTTGACCATTATGAATAAAGATGCTACAAACATTCATGGGAAGGTTTTTGCATGGAAATAACTTTTCCATTCATTTGTGTAAAATTGAAAAAGGGTGAATGGTAGATCATATTATAAGAGTATGTTGCAATGAACTGCAAACTGTCTTCTAAAATGGCTATTTTGGTTTCCTACCAGTGATAAATGAGAGTTTCTTTTGCTACACATCTTTGCCAGAACCTGATATTGTTAGTGTTTAGAATTTAGCCATTCTTGTAAATTTGCAATAGTACCTTTTTGTTTTAATTTGAAATCCTCTAATGACGTACGATACTTTTATTACATCTGTTGATATGATCAAGTGATACTTCTTCGTTATCCTATTTAGGAAATGTATTACATTGTTTGACATTTGAATGTTCATCTAGTCCGGGCATACCTGGGATAAATCCTACTTGGCTTCGGTATAAATTTATTTTTATAGATTGTCGGGTAAGATTTGATAATATTTTGTTGAAGATTTTTACATCTGTGCTCATAAGAGATACTGGTCTGTAGTTTTATGGTGTTTGATTTTCCTTGTAATACCTTTGTTTGGTTTTGGAAAGAGGGTGAGTAAGGCCTCATAATATCATTTAGGAAGTATTTCCTCTGCTTCTATTTTCTGGAAGAGATTATACACAATCAGTATAAGAGTTACACATAATATGTCTTTATTATCCTTTTGATGTCCATAGAATCATGAGTAATGTTTCTGCTTTCGTTTCTGATCTTAATAATTTCTGTCTCTGATGTAGAAAAATTAATTTTACGTTTCATATGGAACCAGAGAAGACCCTAAATAGCAAAAACAATTCTAGGTAACAAAAATAAAATAGGAGGTACTCGCCATCAAATTGGTACTAACTGATCAACACTAGGGTGATCACATGGCAGAAATGTCAATGCCATTTTTTTAACCTTGACTGTCTTCTGTAGCAACGCTGTGAATTTGTCTACACTTGAACTTCTGACGAAAGTGCTGAACAACATATGCACTGATGACTCAACATTAAAAACCGTTTTTCAACTTGGCAGACCTCTTAGTCAATATGCTTTAGAGATTTAGTTAAGGATTTACTTTCCCACCAGGAAATTAATTTATCTGTCAGGGTACAGATACAGTGTGAAGCACTCAGCTAAAATCGAACATGTAAGACACTCTGGTCTAAAAGGCAATAGGGACATTTTCTACTAGGTCTGACTTGCTCCTAGTGAACCTGGACCTGCAAAGCTGATGTGTAGGAATCACCCAATGAATTGCAGCTGTTAGTATTACTGTTATCACTTCATATTAATCAACACAGAGTCATCTA
>CAUYSK010098666.1:0-35193 GCA_963575035.1 Avahi laniger | reverse complement strand
CCCAACCCTCATTTAAAAATCTGTTTTCTTCCCTCAGCATTCTCTTGGTCTTCTTTGACATGATGAACTATTAAAAAGGCAGAATTAAAAAATATCATTGAGCTGTTCAATTGTTGACAAATTCCACTTTAAACACAAACACAGTGCACCATCGCCAAAAGCTGGTGAAGGCTGGCATACTCAACCCCCACAAACTCTTGCCAACCAGCCTCATATGATAGTGGCATCAATCAGGGGGGGAAGTAAGAACTAAATACTAATGTTCTAATTGTGTCAGTCAATCTGGGAGGATTATTTCGTCGAAACTTATTTTATTCTTAAATATGTTCGTCTGAAAAATAAAATAAAAATGTAAAAGCCAAACAAAAATGTATTAATAAAAATAAAAACATTTGTTCTGTAAAATTTAGATTCAGTCAAAATACTGCACTTAAGGACATAGAAAGCCACACGTGTCCTTAACGTTGCAGGTTCCCCACTCTTGTGCTAGAGTCTCTCTTATAATATGTAAAAATAATGAAAACAGACATACTTTCCTAAAGATTCAACATTTCATCACTGTGATGTTTGTTGACGTTTATTTGATCATGCACTTAAGCAGAATGAGGAAATTTCTATTTCTAGTTTTTAATTAAATAAATGTAGATAAGTTGGACATGTTTGGTAATGTAGTGAATACACAATGATATGAAGGAGCTGTTTTTAATTTACATTATCATACATTTTGTTCAATTGGATATCCCCTTTTGTGAAATATCTACTAAATTTTTGTCATTTTTTACATTAAATGGGCTGAATGTCCCTTTGTGTGTTTATTGTACTACATTATATAATAGGGATAGGAATCTGCTGTTGAGTATATGAATTACAGATACCTTCTCCCTACTCGATATTCCTTTTCTCCTTCGTCATTTTATGCAGACAAATAGCAATACTAATTGAGTGTATTCAAGTTTATAAATGTTTCCTGTATGTCCAGTGTTTCATTTTCTGTTTCTTATCCCTGAAGATAAACTTCTATATTTTAATTTAAAGTTTTTACTGTTTTTAGTTTTGAATTTAGATCTTTTATCCATCTGTAAATAATTTTCATATGTATTGTGAAGCAGAGTTAAAGATTCTATTTTTTCCTGAGTGTATATATCATCGACCTATGACCATTAATTATAAAGAACATCCCTCTCCTCACAACATTCTAGGTCATATATATCAGGTGTATGTTTATTTCTTAGTCTTTTTATATACACTTCACTTACCTCTCTTTCTTGATGTAACTGTGATAAATCTTCAGTCTTCAACTGACTTTCTGCTGAGTGTGCATATACACTTTGTGTTAAATACTATCCATTTATTATAATTCTTGATATTGGTAGCACCAGTCCTCCAGCTTTTAACATTTCAATTGACTTATTTAATATTTGTGGTAATATTCATATTTTCTATTGCTTTTTGTGTAAATTTAGTGTTTTCAATTTACTGGCATAAAGTTGTAATATCTATTGTTTTTAATATCTCTATACTTTTAAATTATATCCTTTCTTATTTCTGATATTGGTAATTTGTGCTACTCTATTTTTCTTGATCAAGTTGTTCACCAATTTTCAGTTGTTTTGGATGCCTCCTGTGGCTCATCTCATATCCTGTTAGCCTTACCACTGTTTCTTGATGCAACTGTGTTAAGCCTTCAGTATTCAACTGACTTGTTGCTGACTGTGTCCAACTCAAGCCCACACATCACACTTTTCCTTATTCTCCCAGTAGTCTCTACAATGCTGAAGTATGGGATTAAGGTAGATTATTGACAGATAAAATACTGGGTATGTAATCCCCCTAGAGAACTCTCCAATATAGGTGGATGGAAGCCTATTATAAAATGCTGATTTTCAGTCTTCTAGTCAACAATTCTGAGAAGCATTGTTAAGTACAGACCAGAATTGAAATTTATTTGAATATATTTGTGATCAACTTGATAATATACTCTTGATATTAATTTTCTTACTTTCCTTGTTTAATATTTGTTCTCTAATCCCTGCTCCCTCAGATAATCTCCCCAAAACATCCTCTTTCACACAAGCTACTGTTTTAAGATCTATTTTGGGTAAAATGCAGACTAAGAGTTTAGGTTTTTAAAATAATCAATTTTAGACTTTATAAATTTATTTTTCTGGATTTTTAACATTTCCATAATTTCTTCTCTTACCTGTACAGATAGGTTCCTTTTAATTTCTTTCTATTAAATTAGCTGTTTTCATTTTATTTTGAGTTCAAAGCTTAGATCACTTGTTGTCAGCTTTTTTTCCTTTCTAATACAGGAATTTAGAGCTACAAGGTTCCTAGCAAATTTTACTTAAAATGAATACTACAACTTGTGTTTTTTATTATTTTCTCATCATTTCAACAACAGTTTATAGTTTCCATTAAGATATTTTCTTTGACCTAAGAGAAATTTAAAAATACACAGTTTAGCTTCCAAACAATTTTGATTTTCTAGTTATAATTTGGTTATTTATTTTACTTTAGTTCTACTGTAGTCAGACATCACACGTTGTATTATTTGAGCCATATAAAATATACTTTTATGTGCCGAATTACCTCCCACTCAATTTTGACGGATAATATTTCATTTGCAATTAAATAAATGTGCCTTTGGCCACTGTTGTTTACATTGTTATATGTATGTCAATTAGTAAAATTTTGTCATGCATATTGTTGCAAGTTTTCTATTTCCTTACTGATTTTTCTTTCAGTTACAAAGAATTTTTTCATGATCTATAACTTAGATTACAGATTTGCCTGTGTCTTCTTTTAATTTTGGCAAATTTTGATGATCTATTTTGACAACTTTATTAAGGTATCATTCACATACAATTAACTGAGCATTTTAAAGTGTATATTTTGGTTACTTTTGACAAATGTTTATGCCTATGAATCCATTACCACATTGAAGATGAAGAACATATGTTAAATATCTATAATGCCCTGAAGAACATATTACAGATATCTATAATCCCCTAAAGATCTTAGTGCTTATTTGCAATCCATTTTTCTCCCCATTTTGTCAGCCCTCATATTATTCTCAAGCAAACAATGATGTGTTTTCTGTTAAAACTGATTAATTTGAATGTCCTATACAGATGCTTTTAGACTTATGATGGGGTTGTGTTCCAATAAACCCATGATAAGTCGACAATACTGTTTAAGTCAAAAATTCATTTAATACATCTAAACTAGTGAACATCCTAGCTTAGCCTAACCTACTTTAAACATTTTGAGAACACATTAACCTATTTGGACAAAATCATCTGGCAACACAGTACACCGTAGAGTATCGGTTGTTTGCCCTTGTGATCACAGGGCTAAATGAGAGCTGCCACTCACTGCCACTGCCCAGCATCTGAGACAGTATTATGTAGCAGCATATTGCTAACCTAGGAAAAAAATCAGACTTCAAAATTTGACGTATGCTTTCTACTGAAGGAATATAACTTTCACATCAACACAAATTTGAAAAATCATATGTTGAACCATCAAAAATTGGGAAAGGTCTGCCGTTTTATATAAATGGAATCATACAATATGTACTATTTTTTCCTGACTTTTTGGATTCGGCATGATTATATTGATATTCACCTATGTTGACATATGTACCAATAGATAATTTCTTTTTATTACTGAGTAGTATTCCATTATGAGTATTACAAAATTTGTTTATCCACTCACCTGTTGATAGACATCTGAGCTGTTTCTAGTTTTACATTACAAATAAATCTGCTGTAAGTCTTTGTGCAGAAGTTTTTGTTTTGTCATATTCTCTAATTTCTCTTGGGTAAAAACCAAGGAGTTGAATGGAGAGATCATGTTGTAGGTGTAGGTTTAACTTTTTAAGAAATTGTTTACTATTTTACAGAGCAGTTGTAGCATTTTACATTCCCTATGTATAGTGTATGAGAGTTTTAGGAAGTTCATATCCTCACCTCGTAGTAAATATGCAATACATGATAGGTTATGCTAGTTTAGAAGAAAAATCTGTTGGTCTTCAAATTTATCTATTCTATTTTTTACCTGGCTTCTGGAATTCTCTGTGCTTTAAATTCTACCCTTTCTTTGTCTTCCTGGTACTTTCAAGTTACCTTGCAAGATCAATCTCTGATCTACCCCAAAATGTATTTCATTCTCTTCCTTGTACAATGACTTTGCTCTTCAGGTTCTCAAGTCCCTATGCCATAGTGACATTTTTATATTTTAGACTGTCTTATTTGATTAAGGGTTTCATGCAGGAAGAATCAAGTGTTATTTACCCTTTAACCTGCTTTAGAGCTCAACACTTATTAAGAGCTCAATATATTTTGTGTTGTTATGAAATAGTAAACAGAATTTTATAATTCTCTGTCTTGTTGATTATCTGTAAAAGCTTGTAAATAAACATTTCTTACTAATGTAAAGACACAGGGAATTACCTTGATTGCTTCTAAGACTTGAACCACTCAGAGTGCAATTAACAAATAAAACGAGATATCAAGATATTTCTGAGAACATGATTTGATTTAAAATTTAATCATCGCTCACTCATGACTGCGACTGGAGTTTAACTTATTAGATACCATCTGCTGCCTAAACATCTAGGGAATATTTTTAAGGGGTATCTTTCTAGAGGAAATGATAATCTTGTGCCAACTTGTTTATCACTTATCTGGTTTCTGGCATTTAAACCTTGTAACAACAAAAATTATAGTGGAGTGCATAAGGCAATAAATGAAAACTAAATATGATAAGAGCACAGTGAAAATGTAAATGACTTTTTTCTCCCAGATTCATTATTTCTAGTATCATAATGAGCTATGTAAATGTGAGGCTAGGTTAAAAGACAATAGTGTAATGATTCAAAATGAAAGCTTCATTCAGACCAATGCTCGTTTGAATACTGGCTATACCTTTAAATACCATTGTGACCTTGCATAATTGAGAAACCATTGTAACCTTTGTTCTCCCATCATAAATAGTGAGTAACAATCTTGTAAATTGTAGTAGCAAGTGTATGCATATGTACATACTTAATTATTTTATTCATGGTCCACACAATTTAGGTAACTTGGTCATTTAGGCCTAAAGGAGTTCAGAATGTATCACCCCACAATATACCACTTTGACATAAAGATTATTTTGAGCCAAAGGCAATTGAAAATCGGCATATAGAAAAATAATTCTCTGTCCTCCTCCTTTCTGCCTAAAAGCAGGGCAAAATTTCCCTTTTTGAGGATGGCAAAAATCTGTCTTCCTTGGAAAGTTATCTCCCTCTCTTTCACCAGGAAGAGAAGAGAATCTCTTATCGTCTGAGATGGAGAGTTGGCACCAAGATTAGTCTGCATAAGAAAACCTTACTAAAATAACCCTTATCTTCCATTAGTTTCCTCCATAAATTCCCTAGTCTATTCCCCACAATTTATTGTCCCTTGACTCCCAAACCCTCTTTCCGTTGTTAAAATGGTACATAAACTTCCAGTTTAAATACTTCTTTGAATTTTACTTCCCTTCTGTAAACACTTGTGCATGTAAATATTAATAAAAAATTATGTTCATTTTCTCCTGCTAATCTGTATTTGTTAGTTTAATTCTCAGGCTCACAGTCATAAACCCAAGAGTTTAGAGGAAAATCTTTCTTTTCCTACAGTACCCTTATATATTAGACATTTTTACTTTGATAAAATAGTTGAAAGTGTATGTATTCTAAGAATGAGATGCTTTGTAAAATCTATCTACAAAAGTTAAAAGAAAAAAATTTCGAAAAACTAATTCTTCACGTGTAGCCTGGTTCACAAATGTTTCTAATTACTAGGAGTATTCATCTTTGCATGCTATATAAATCCTAATAGTTTTTTTATATAGCAGACATGCCATGCTCAATAAATATATTAATATTTGCAATGCCCCTGTGTTCTCATTTAACTAGTAATCCATTTTAAAGCTCTTGTATTAGTTTCCCAAGGCTGCCATATGTTACTCCAAACTTAGTGGCTTAAAACAATAGAAATGTATTCTCTCACAGTTTTGGAAGCCAGAAGTACAAATCAAGTTGTTGATAAGCATGCACTGCCAGTGGAGGTTGTAGGGAGAATTCCTTTCTTGCTTTTCCCTGTTTCAAGCCACTCCAGACATTCTTTGCTTTGTAGCTGTATAATACCAGTGTCAGACTCTGTCTTCACATGGCCTTGTCCTCTGTCTCTGTGTCTCTGTCTCTCTTTTTGTGTATTTTATAGGGATACTTGGATTTAGTGGATGATGCAGGATTTAATTCCATCTGCGAAAACTTCTTTTTACCAAATTAGGTCACATTCACAGATTCTGAGGATTAGAATTTAACCCACTACAACAGTAATCAATCATGTAACTTGCTATCAATTAGTTTCTTAATCATTATTTTGTAAATATCTTAATGTTTCAAATATATTTTTTTATTTTTCTCTTATTTTCCATCATGATCATTTCTAACAACAGGCACTAAAAGCTTTATATATATTGTAATGAAACTACTCCTTCTCCTCACTGCTGTATGTTTAATACATGGATTACATCAGGAAACATGCTAAAACTTCACACTCATAATTATACTAGATCTTTATCAGAAACTAGGCTTATACCCATTTTACAGACATGGGAACTTTAAAATGCTAAAAATATTTTGAAAGATTTGAGAACTAATTCAAGGTTAGTAAACACAGCAATTAAAATCTGGAGCCACGTCTCTTTGTTTACAAAGTGTTCTTAGCCACTGTGCTGTATTCTCATATTCCTGTTTTGTACATTATCTTAATTTATCTTGAGAGAGGCTAGTAAGGATTTTTTTTTTCTTTTGCATTTACTTTAGAGTTGTACACTAGTTGCTAGTTTTCTCTAGTGTTTGTTCAGAATTTGCTGTTTCTTTGCCTTATATTCTCTACATTATCTTTTGGTTTATTTTACCTCTGTATCTTGCTATGAAATGAATATTTTATCTATTTAGGAAAGATGCAATTATACCTTATATTTTTTGGACCTTACATTCTGTCATGGCACTATTCTGTGCTGGGTCCTGTTTCCTGGGCTTTATTTATCACTGAGCTATGAAAGGTTTCTCTATGTCTTTGTTCTATTCTTGCAGCTTTTTAGAGTTCCCAAACTTCTTAAACTCTAGGAAAGGCTTTACATCTTATTTCTAAAGCAGGAGTCTCTGAACACTTATACTTTACCACTATCTGAAAAACAAGTTTTAGCTGATGGCTCTATGTGTGATTGGATGTGTGTGTATATACATGCACAGTATACTGCTATGTTATGAACATAATAAAATATGCAAAAAATAAAAATTATAAAATTTAAAATCAACTAAAAAAATATGTAGAGATTTTTTAGTATTTTCTCTCTTATCCTAACAGATGGACTCATGCAACTTCAATAATTTTTACTTTGAGGTCCAGTGCTCAAAGAAACACAAGTATTATATTTACTGCATGGTCACATGTGACTTTGTTCTCTTTGACCACCTTTGTTATTCCAAACGGTAGCTGCGTTGCCTAATCTGATCTCATAGCATTATGGGCCTCAGCCTGACTGTACTATTTCCTAACCTTTGAATACGAGAACCTCTTTGATTTTTGTCTATGCTCTTCCATAGAAGAGGTTTTACATCCTGTAATATGGGGAGTATGAAGCAATTTTCAGAATACCGTTACTAAGATATTCTCCATTTCCCAAACCCATAAGAAACAAAAGCTACCTTTAAATTCTTGTTTTCTTCAAAGTAGTTTTTCAAAGGTTATAGAACAAGAGTTGAAGCTCATATTTAACATGAAGCTACAGAAACTCATTATCACTCAGCTGCTGGCAGAAAAAATTTTGTAAACGTATTGTGTAACTTTTCTAGGTCCCTTGAGTTGTAACCAAATGGCCGTTGCCTCTTTCTTCCTGGATAGCTCGTGTGAACTCACAACACGTATAAGCTTTTGTTTTAACTAATCACTATGGGAAATTTCATTGGAATTTCTACTTTAGATAAAAGCATTTTGTAACTTGTTCTTTAACATTGATTTGGCAAAAAATATGACCCTCTGTAAATTGTTTAGAACTAATCCTAACACTAAATCAAGTAGGCACAGACAATTAAAGGTGAAGAAAAATCACTGTTCAGTAGCTATTGATCTTACCAAATCCTGTTATCCATATTAAATACAGATCTTTCTGTACTAATATTTGCAATGATTGGGGAAGAACTGGAAGTGATTATTTCAATGATTTTCATGGTAGTAGTTTTGGAACCTATGAAAATAAAGTGTCACATTGAGAGCCATTTCCATAGCGTCTACGTACTTACCTTTCAATATGATAATTGAAAAAAGAGAATGAAGAAAACATTTAGAATGAATGCATCACTAATTAGCATATGGTAAGTTTTTATGCATTTAAAAATGTGTTGCCATAATAATATCTGTGCTTTCTTACTGTTGCTTTATAGTAACATGCGTCCAACTGCGGAAATCATTTCTTCTCCCAACTTTCCCATCCCCTGGTCTCCTAAAACTCTCAACAGTGTGATACAGACATTTTTGTGACTTCTATTTAGAGTACATAACACATTTATCAGCCCCAAGAAAAACGTTCTAAAATATAATATTTTTTTTTTTTTTTTGAAAGAGTCTCACTCTGTTGCCCGGGCTAGTGTGCTGTGGTGTCAGTCTAGCTCACAGCAACCTCAAACTCCTGGGCTTAAGCAATCCTCTGCCTCAGCCTCCTGAGGAGATGGGGCTACAGATATGCGCCACCATGCCTGGCTGATTTTTTCTATATATTTTTATTTGTCAGACTAATTTCTTTCTATTTTTAGTAGAGACGGGATCTTACTCTTGCTTGCGCTGATCTCAAACTCCTGACCTCCAGCGATCCTCCTGCCTAGGCCTCCCAGAGTGCTAGGATTACAGGCATGAGCCACCGCACCTGGCCTCTAAAATATAATTTTACGTAGTTTGAAATCATGACTTCTGGGTTTTAGTTCTAATTCTGACATTTGCCAAATACTAAAGGAAGGATGTGTTGCTTTTTTCCTTGGTGTCTCTATTTCCTTATTGGTACAATAATGATTTTGACTATTTAATAGCCATTAGGCACCTTTTACCTTTGTTCATCAATGTTGAGGTAAGAAAGTCCTAGGTCATATACATTTCTTCAGATATTTGTATACATTCATTATTACAGATGATTTAAAAAGTGAGTAACTGCACATATCTGGCCAGGAGAGTGTTTTACAAAATAGATACAAAGCCATCAAACTGTCCCTTTATACTTTATGCTATGTGAATTGATCTGCCTATACAATTATTCATAGAAATATGATTTATTTATACAGAATCAACTACAGACTTGAACATATTTTTTCTCACTTCTTGAATTTAAGATTACTGTATCAGACACTTCTTGGTTTGTATATTTTTTCATCACTGAATAAACATCATTTATGCTTATGTCTTGAGTAGTTTATATCAAAATTTTTATATGCCAAGTTTCTTGACAGTATTTCTAACATTTCATAATTCAGTGGTAGATATAGTCAGTGTCACAGTATAGACAGAGCTCAGTATCACATTAACCACAACATGATATTTCCTGTGACTACATTGTTATTCTTTTACTTAAACCAGAGTTAAATACTTTTTATAAAGTGTTATGTTTTTCCAGATATAAGATTTCAAGAATTACATAATATAAATTAATATCACCAGTTACAAAGTAACTTTGCCAACTACTTAGATCTAACTTTGTAAGTGTGATATATTTACAAATTCTATTTACTTATCTATCTATCTACTGATCTATCTATCACTTTCTAATGAAAAGAAGTTGAGGCTGATGCAGTGGTTCACTCCTGTAATCCTAGCATGCTGAGAGGCTGAGGCAGGAGGATTGCTTGAGGTCAGGAGTTCAAGACCAGACTGAGCAAAAGTAAGACTCCATCTCTACAGAAAATAGAAAACTTAGCCGAGCATGGTGGTATGCACCTGTAGTCCCAGCTACCCAGGAGGCTAAGGCAGGAGAATGGCTTGAGCCCAGGAGTTTAAGGTCACAGTGAGCTATGATGATCTCTGGCCAGGTAGACAGAGCAAGACTCTGTCTCAAAAAAAAAAAAAAAAAAAGAAAAGAAATTTGGAAGTGAGGCAGCTCCTATTCCTACAGATAGCTGTAATCAGAATAACTTAAAAGAGATTTTAAGTTACTCTTAAGAAGTAAAAGTACTTAAGAACTTAAGAGTACTTAAGAATTTCATTACTTTAGTCTTTACATTATTAACTTTCAGTGGAAAACAAATATTTTATAACATCCTTTAAAAGTTATGGTTTTAACTTAATACCAAGAATTGTGTTCTCACCTTTCCTATTTTTTCAGCCAGAGCAGTTATATTTCCACTTTTTCCAACCAGATGGCTTTGCTAAATTTAGAACTTTTCTATACAATGAACACTGGGTCTCAAGATAAAACAAAACAAAATGAACAATATTTTTCTGGAGTACATTTTACCCAAATATATTTTATATTTTATTACAACTAAATATTTGATTAAGAGCTAACCTCAAAAATTCCTTCTCATTAAGGAAAGTGTTGGTGTGCCTTTTAAATTAAATATTAGTCCTATCATTAAATGGATGATGAAAGAGATTTAATTCTAAACAACTCTCTTGTAATCTCCTGGAAAAAATATTGAATTATATCAATTGTTCTAAAATCTAATATTTTAGATTTTTAGACTTTTTATTATGTGCCAGGCATTATTTTGAGCAAAATGATGTATTAGTAACTTATTGAATGCTCACAGGAACCCTACAAGACAGCCAGTTTTTATGATACAGTCGAGGAAGTTGAGGTTTTGAGGTATTACATAACATGTCCCAGGCCTCATCACTGGTAAAACTCGTGACGAATCCTGCAAGACTCATGCATTTGAACACACATGCTACACTGTCTCATAAAACAAAGACTGAAAATCCTTGAAGCCACTTTCTAGCTTTAAAGTTGAAAATAAAAAGTGGATCTCAAACACACATAAGAATTTATTGCTTCAGATACTTCAAAACTTTGTATAGTAGCAATTTTAATCTGTAGTAGGAATCATTAAACTATGGCCCACAGGCAAAGTCTGACTTACTGCTTGTTTTTGTATGACCTATATGCTAAGAATGGGTGTTACATTTTTCAGTGACTGGAAAAAAAATCAAAACAAGAATGATATTTCTTGACATCTGGAAATTATCTAAAATGCAAATTTCTGTATTCATAAATAATGTTTTATAAAAACATAACCATGCCTCTTTATTTCCCTATTGTCTATGACTCTTTTTATAGGACAATGTAAAGTTGAGTAGTTGCAATGGAGATATTCGGTTTTCTGGGCTGAAAATGTTTACTAGCTTCTCCTGCAAGAAAAAGTTTACTAATCTATAACACCAGGAAAGAGTTGTTTACACTGAGTCAGTTATATTAATATAAAATTTTAACAAGTTTTTATTTTGTACATATGTAACAATTATTTTCAAAGAACCCTGAGGATATAAAATATAAGACAAATATCTAGGCAATGAATTATGTCACAAAGCTAGCAAATCATGAAAAAAGTGAGAACAATTAAGAACTAAAATATGAGTATTGATTTTATGTACAACAGTATTTCAAAGAAAGGTTCAGATCAATGTTGGAATATGTAAGGAAAAGTTTATGCAGAGGGAATGGTTATATGTTTAAGGCTGGGCATCTTTTCAATAAAGGTAGGATGGAGTAGACTTTAGGTTACAGCAAGAAATTCATTAAAAGGCAAAGAGGTAATGACTAGCATATAAGAAGACATAGATGGAGAGTTGGGCTCTGGTGAAGACCATGGATGACATGATCAAATAAACCAAATATGGTTCTGGTTCTTCTGCTCCCCAAAATAAAACTTTTTAAAACTTCTAGACTACTTCCTCATGTGCCATAAGGTCTCAAAAATTTAGTTTTAATTTCATGGTTTAAGAAACATCTTAAACATAAACACACACACATATATCATACTCTATCTTATGTAATCTCACAGACAAATAGCTAATGCTGATGAGACAGTTCTGTCATCATGGATATATTTGTCATTATATATGTGGATTGTGACCTTCCCTGAGACTTCAACATTGCTGGGTCAACCTGTTGCATATTTCTGGAAAGTTCTCTATCCTGTTAGCTGCAGCAGCTGTTTCACAACTTCTGTGTTTCTAAAGCTTATAATTTCAATTTTTATCTTCGTATTTACCATATAATTTTGCTTTAATTTTTACAGGAAAATCAAATCTATCAGGCGGGAATTCAATCAAATTCCTCTGCCTCCACTCACACATTTATCTGTACCAACACCTTAGCATGCCCCCTTCATGCAAATGTCAAAGAAAATCATCCCTCTTTTCTAAATGCAACCCACTTGACTTGAGATCCCATTTCTGCCCTCTCCCTGAAAATTTAGTTCCAATTCATATACTTCAATGTACTTATTGGCATTTTTCTCTTACAACGCAAACACATACATCGAAACGTCCCTCAATCACTGATATTTCATAAGGATCAGACTTAGGTCTTTCCTTATTCTGCATACTCTATCTGGGCAATTTTATTAATACTGTGTCTTAGACTTTGGATGTTTTCCCCAAATCTCCCTCATGCTTATATATCCTCACTTGGACTTCAAACACTTTAAAGTTTATGTGTTTAAAACTTATTCTAATTGCCTACTTCTTCCAATTTGCATATATCTTCTGTTATGATTCTAATATGTCCCCCAAAAGTTATGTGTTGGAAACTTAATCACCAATGTAACAGTGTTGGGAGTTGGAACCTAATGGGAGATGTTTAGGTCATGAGGCCTCTGCCCTCGTGAATAGATTAATGCTGCTATTAATAGAACTTGAGGTAGTGAGTTGGTTCCTTTCTACCTTCTGCCATATTAAGACCCTCATAGGATTGCGGCACCTTGATCTTAAATTTCACAGCTTCCAAATTATGAGAAATAAATTTTCATTCTTTATAAATTACCCAATCTCTGGTATTCTGCTATAACAGCATGAAACAGACTAAGACAACCTTCTTTCGTTCCTTATTTCAGGAATGGAACTACTATCTCTCCTATTTCAAAAAATAAGGAACCTTTATTTTTCCCTAAATCCTTGGATCTAAGATTTCACATTAATATTCTAAAATGTTTTGCTGCTTGGTATCCACTGTAACTATCTGTTCTTCACACTCTAATTTCTCTTTTCCTAAATGATATTCTCATCTTTTCTCAACTGAATTTTTCCACTTCTTATAGATTTTCCTGCCATCGGTTGCGCCCTTGCCCAATATCATGTGTTCTCCTATTCTGGCCACAGTAAGCTCTCAAATCTAAGCATATGGCTATGGAATTAATAAGGGCATGGAATTCCCCTGCTTATTCCAATAATTTCCTTTGGTATGTAGGATAACAATTTAAAACCTTGCCCATGACTTGCAAGTCCCTCATGGACTGTCTTTTGAGTCTTCTCTCCTCCTCTCCTTTCCTCACAGTTTATGCTTCACTCTTTTTTATCCCTGGCAATGTCATGCTTTCTCCCAGCTCTATGCAATTATCGTTACCCTCCTGGGGCATCCCACATTTGCTGGTTTGCCTGAAACACTTGCATCCATCTTCTGTTTTGACTTCAAACGCAATATCTTCTGTTGAGACCATTCTGATTTCTCCAGATAAACCTGGATACAATTACATCAATATTTCATGTTTGTTAAAAGTATGCATTACATATAGCATTCATGTTAATTCTTCATTTGCATTTTTTGCCTGTCTATTTCTCGCTAGATGTCAGCTCTTGAAACTACTGTAGAAAGTATGTTTTTCCCTCTGATATGACAATATAGATGTTAGTGCTAGAATTCAGCTTTTAATAAAATGAAAAGAACTTTAGATGATGTGTGTGAGATCCTTGGCTCCACCAAACCTAATCAGTGCCATTGTCTTCATCAGGGTTAACATTTATTTTAGTGCTTACTATGCCAGTCATTATGTGAAAGATTTTAATGAGAATTATCTCTTTTAATCCATGAAACATGTTTTCGGGATAGATAATAATAAATCCTCATTGTATTCATGAAGCTGAATCTAGAGATCCATGTAGTTTGCCTCCAGAGTGTATATGCTTAATATTGAGCTATATCCTCTGAGTCCAAGGATTAATTCACATATTAGTTTTCAGTGCACTATTCCCCGGTTTTGTTACTGACTGATCTTAATAAATACAAAACTATTTGTTTCTCTACTTGAATTTCTAGTGCCAACCAGTTTTAAGATGTAAGAAATGTGGGCTTTTGGTAGCATATGTGCAAGGCACATAAGGATTTTATTGGACAGCATAATGGTCATTACAAAGGATGAATATGATTTTATATAAGTGACAACAGAAGTATGACATTCATATTATGAGAGGCAATTGTCTACATTCAGGTGCTGTTAGTTGACTCCACATAAAGAACTGCTCTTAGGGATGAATTTAATAGAATTAAAGACAGCTAGACTATTTGGGTTACTTTCAAAGGAAAAGAAAGCTTATTGGAAAAGAGTTTTAAATATACCAAATTTGCAATGAAAGCAAAAGATGCTGGAATATTTCACTAGAGTGAAGGAAAGCTGATTTCCAAATATTTGAAGAACTTTCATGTGGAGGAGGAAGTGCATTTTTATTTGATTTTTATGACTCTATCGGTTAGAACTAGGCCCCGGGGTTAAAGCAAGAGTGTCCTGAGATGAAACGATTGCCTGAAGATTCACTGACTTCACCAGAGCTGGATGTGATCGGGCACATCTCAGACAGATGTTTAGTGTAGATGGTATGGAGTTTAGTTATTAGAAGAATGATCGGCCTAAAATTTATGATCAACCCAGCCCTATTTCTCTATGATGTTAAGATCATATTGCTATTGACTTACTAAACTTTCAAATTTCTTAAGTATTATATTTATACTTCATTTTTATGTGCTTTAGAACAGAATTTGGAGGAGTTTCCTGCTTAAAAAAGTGAAGTATTTCTTTCTTTCAACATAGAGACTTTGATATGTGCGATGCATTGCCATGACATGTAACATCACATCCACATTTTAATGTCAAAACTTGATCTATTGCAAAGCCAAGTGAATTGTTATTCAGAGAAATGGAAAAATGTATTTAAAAATGTCCCCATAAATCTGTTTCCAGATTGCAGTTTACACCAGACTGTAAGCATTTAGAATGATGGAAAGTAAACATCATAAAATGATCCAAAATTATATGAAATCTATCAGAAGAATGCTTCATAGTGTAATATGCAATGGACATCCTTTTATAGCACTATCAATTTTGTGCTGAGTTTTAACATAAAAATACTTTTTGGCAATAAAAAATAAATAAATAAATAAATTTTCAGAGGCAATAACATTTAAAAATAAGAAATGACAAAACAATTTTCAAAATCAGAAGATAATTTGAAAAAATGGAAGAAATTCATAAAATGAAATGAAAGTCATCTTATAACAAGAAAGATGCTTCAAATTAGTTTATTTTTTAAAGTTCTCCCAGATGTAACTTTTAATTAGAACTAATTTCATTGAAATTGAAACCAATTAAAATTCCTTTGAACACTTGCATAGGGTAACTACTATTAGTTACACTGTGTGGAATTCTATACTTTGAATTGTCTTCGCCTGAGTCAGACTAATAGAATTTCAAATACAAGTATAATATATGTCACAGGGAAAGATATTATGCTTCAATATAGTACTATGTGTGAACTAGAGAACATTTTTATATTAATAAATATTTAATTTATACCTAGTAAAACTTAAAAATACTAAAACATATTTGCCTCATTATAATTAACTAAATTGCAACTTCAAAGTGGACATCGCTGTGTCCTGAGAATTTTATTCCATTTTTAAAAGTGTAAATATAAGTTGATAAAAGCTCTTCTCTACTATCTTGGTAAGATATTTGGCTAACCGTGAGAAATAGTCATCCTTTGTTTAGTGACCGAATCCCCATGGGGCCTCTGACTTTCTAGTCATCAGCACTCACATAGTTCCCTCCTGTATTTTGCATTGAATATTAAACATGTAATATTTCAGGGGCAACAATACATTTCTGGATGATAAAACCATTCAATTTTTAAAACATAACAATAAATAAATTGAAACACAATTAACCAGATGCATGATCATCCCTTAGGTATAGAGTATAAATGAAATGAAGAGCTTTTCAGTAGCTCTTGAATGGGAGGATTTAATATCACATGAATAACCACTTCCTCTTCCATAGGCACGAAAGCCATTATGACTACAGAATGCTTCTCAAGGTACTGTGCTGGTAATCTTTATTAATTTATTGAGTTAATCCAAAACATAAAGTCTATTACCTATTTTGGCTCTAAGAATTGAAGGTTCAATGCAGACTTAAAAGAATAGATAACAAAAGTTGGAAATAAGAGTTCTCAGGAGATAGAAAGCACTATTGTTAAACTTTTATCTTGTTTTAATACAAATTGTCATATTTTTCAATTATAATAGACTTAAAATTAAGGCACAGACATTGAGACAGAGAAATCAGGAAGTGACTTATTAGTGGAAGCGATTTGATGCTTATAAAAACTTTCTGATGAACACAAAGAACAGGTCACTTGTAGCTCAATAAGTGGAATAATAACAATCTGTGAGTTCCCATATGATTTCAACATCACATCACAATAGACATATAAAAAAGTTTATATTAGGAAGAAGACATATGTTAGGCAATATAAGGTCCTTTAGAATAGTGAATATTTGATGTAAATAAAATACTCAATTAGAGAAACAATTCTTTATAACTGAAGCTTACATCCACTTCATAAAATAAGTGTAAATTAAACAATATTGCTTTCTTCTCTTAAAAATTATTTTGTGCTTAATATAATTTATTAAGATTTAGAGGAAACTTTTCATATATATGTATTAAAGTATAGTTATGATAAAAACTGAAAGAAAATATATATGCTGGAACCTTCAAAGGGGCTGAAATATGCTAAGTTGTATCTACTTTTCTTCTTCCCTCCTAAGAGCACTGAACATCTAAATATATATGGTCTGTGCTTTTACACCAGTGTTTCTGGTAACTTACAGCTGAGAAGCTGACATTTTTAGTGATAATATTTGTGAACACAACTTGGTAAAATTCAAACCTTGGAAATACAACACTTCAGAGAAATCCCCTTGGTCTTAAAATAAGATCATTGAACTGTAAATTATTTTACATTTTACATATGTACTTATATTTGGTTATACAAAATAAACTATGTAGATGTGTGTATTTTTAAATTGGGAATTAAAAGAGTCTATACAATTTTTTGTAATTAGAATGTAATAAAATACTTTCTAAATGATATAATAGTTAACTCTTTGTGAACTACAAAGAAAAAAAAAAAACATGGATTTTCAAGTTATGTCCAGTGTATGGAAAGTATGGAAAAGAAATTTCAAATGTCTCCTTGGCATAATAAATATAATTCATTAGATGGAAACTTTAAACTAAAATAATTCTATGGAATCTCATACACTCTCTAAAGGTGCTCCTCACTCACCTCTAAAATATAACTGTCTTTAGTATGAAACTCTCTAATATACTTAGCTGCTGTCACCACTCACTAGAGATTTCAGCCAAAAAAAAGAGAGTCTCTTTTAAGTGTTTCTATCCACAGTCCACCGACAATTTTAAAATTTTGTGTAACATCATAAAACAGTCAATGGATAATCAAAACATCATATACACAAAGTTTATTTGCCTACTACAAAAAAATATGCTTTTACCGTAGACAGCAAATAGTTTTACAGGTAGCATTTCACTCAAGATCATGGGGAGGCATCCTGCTTACAAAGTGAGACATCCAGGTGGCATCCACTACCAGATTTTTATTGGCTTTATTGAAATGTAATTAACATACAATAAATGGCACATATTTAAAGTGTCAATATGAATATATTTGACAGATATCAGCACTATGATAATTAATATATCATATTGATCACTTGCAAAATTTTTCTTGTACCACTAAGTGTTCCCTCCTTCCTATCTTCAGTCCACTCCACCCTTGACTCCAGGCAATCATTAGTCAGTTTTCTGTAACTATAGATTAGGTAAAATTTTCTAGAAATTTACATAAATGTAATCGAACAGCATGCAGTCTTTTTCTGTCTAGCTTCTTTCACTCATTATAATTATTTGAGATCCATATATGTTGTATGTTATAATAATTCAGTATTTTTATTGAAATATAGCATTTCATTGCATTAATATATCACAGTATGTTTATCTTTTCATTTGTTGATGGACATTTTGAGCTCTTACAAATAATGTTGTTATGAATATGTATGTACAAGTCTTTGTATAGCATGTGTTTTTATATACCCTGGGTAAATGTTGAAGAAAGGAATGACTGGATCATGAAATAGATATACATTTAACTTTTAAAGAACCTGCCGAAATGTTTTCCAAAATGTTTTTTCAACTTTACATTTCATCAGCAGTGTAAGAAAGTTACAGTTTCTCCATATCTTCAACACTATGTAGGATCAGCTATTTTAACTTTAACCATTCTAATTGGTGTGTATTTGTGTCTCATTGTGGTACAAATTGGGATTTCCATTTAAAAAATTCTGTTTGATATATTTTGTCCATAGGTTTGGTTTTTTTGGACAGAAATCTGGTCCAGTTCCTTCCATCTTGTTCAGAAATGAAAGTCCCCAATAGTAGAGAATTTTAAAGGAAAAAAAGAAAAAAGAATGAAAAAAAAAGATAACATGAGATGATAACATTCTTGGATATTGGTTCATACTATTCTTGAATTAAAAAAAATAAATTACAAATGACTAAGTTCATAAACCCAATAAATAATTTTATTTATAGTAATAGCTCCTCCATAAGCTACTGACCTTTGTATTACATGAGAGGTGATACCGTATGTATTGACTGTTATACTCTACTGAATCTAGATATTTTAGGACATAAGTGTAGTCTTTTCACCCTTGGTTGTATTTTCTTCTCTACCATCTCAATGATATACTTCTTGGAGTCACTATAGTTATAATGTAATCAGACTTTGTGCGTGGAGGCATCAAAAATTAAACTTTAAGTTCCAAGACACCAGGCACTCTGTTCTGTTCATGGTTATATGCCTATTACTTAGAACGTTTCCTGTGACACAGTAACTACAAATAGTACATGAATGATTAAATAGTAGTGAAAGAATACATGAAATAGAGATTCTAATAGTATTTATAAAATAATTTAATTAAATTATAATTAATATTTATTATAATTGGTAATATTTTTAAAAATTTATAAGGCACATTATTGTATTGATCACATGTATTAATCCATGTTCAGTTAGGTATGTCTGCATTTTAGAAGTTATCTTTTATCACAGGAAGGTATTAGATTGTGTAATAATATACTGATACTACAATAGAAAGTACTTTGGGTAATCACTATGACTTCAACTTTCTTTGTAAATACCTGCAGATTCCATGGTAATAACAGGCTTTAGAAGCACAAAACATGCATCAGCTGGGTCATCATGAAACAATGTTTTTCTTTTTAATTCCTTTCATAAATATAATTATTAATAAAACTTCTTTTGAAATTAAACAGCCTACATTCCATTTTAAGTATCCTCATAAGTTTTAAATATAGGATGCATTTTGTATTGTCATTTTAGTATATATTTGGAATACATGCAAGGCAAAACATTGAATTAGAAGCAGTAACACATAACATCATCTATATCTGATCATTCTCCAAAGGAAAAAATGGAATATCCTCCTGATCCGTAATTATGGCAATTTTCAGCATCAAGGAGTACAATAGTTTCTGTTTTCCTTTTTAATGATTTTTTTATTTCAATAGATTTAGAGGGTACACGCAGCTTTTTGTTATATGCATGAATTGCACAGTGATGTGGTCCGGGCTTTGAGGGTACCCTTCACCTGAACAAATATACATTGTACCTGATTGTAATATTAGTCTCCTCATCTTCCACCCCCTCTCCACTCTTCTGAATCTCCAAGATCCTTTATAACACTCTATATGACCATGTATACCCATGCTTGAGCTTCCACTCATAAGTGAGTACATGCCGTCTTTGTTTTTCCATTCCTGGGTCAGGGGCTCTCTGGTGCAGTAGAGTGCACAGTTGACCTACCTCTTCACTAAAAAGCACATGCAGCACTTCCTAGTTCCCTTGGGAGGACTGCCCTATGGATCAGAACTCTTGGAATAGCGCTGCTTTCCTGTGTCTCCCTGTTCCTTTGTGCTTGTCACAGTCTAAGCAGGTGCTGAGGAATATTCATGAAGGATTCAGTGATAGGGAGACCGAGGGGCTGTGATTTCCCCAGCGGGACAGAGGCACCTTGTATGTGTACCGGCAATACAGCACTTGCCATTTCAGCTCGGGTCTATGACAAGGGGAAACGACCCTACATGGGGCTGCAGCCTAGTGCTCTGCTCCCAAGAAGCTTTCAGTTTGATGATGGCAGCAGCACCTGGGTTCCCCTGGGTAGAAGAGCTTTCTGACAGACAGAGAGCTGGCAGATTGCCACAGGTATGAAGGGAGGAAAAGTAAATATTCCTACCTGCTACCTACCCATTCCACTGGGCTCCTAATTCCTCTGGGATTGGTTTCTGCCAAAATTTTGCTCCTTCTTATTTTGCTCTGCAAGTTCTTCTTGTGAGATCTCTGGTATGATTAAGTTCTGGCAACTTTGTGTTGGCTTTTCACGTGGGCTATGATTTCTAACCTGAACCTTTTATTTAGGACAATCCGGTAACTGATGTCTCCAGTCTGCCATCTTGTCCCTCCCCCAGCTTTTCCAAGGTCTTTTTAATGAATTTTTAAAAAATACTTGGTGCAAAATATGTTATATATGAAGCACAATGTTTTTAGAAAGTCCACCAAGACATCTTTATTCACTTATAAGTTTTGGTTTTGTAATAAATATGTTAAGCATAATATGTCAACAAAGAAAAAAGATACTGGATCTCATTGCTAATTATGATCATTAATTTCCAGAAAATATTCTATCAAAGAAAATATTAAACATTACTGAAATCAAAATGTCCTCATAGTAGAATCTTTATATCATATACAAGCATGCTGGAATTTTCTCTTTTCTGTAGAGAGGAGAGAGAAACAAAAGTCTTTTTCCTGAATTCTTTACTGTGCACATTCAATGATGCCAATCGATGTATATAGAATAGGACGGAGACCAGGAGAAGTGGCACAGTGTCAGAGAATACAGGTACTCACTAGATTTTCTGAATACATGAAGTGAAGAAAGGGTATGTAATAGCCATTGAAAATATATTCCTATCTGTGTGCATTTGTCTGTATATGTGTGAGTGTGTGCACGTGCGCATGTGCACATACACAAAAATGTGGGAAGCCAAAAGTATTGAGATAAAAATCCTACCAGTTTCAGTTTCTTGTGGCTAAAAAGCTGTTTGACATCGTGGAATACAAATTTATGTCTTGATAGGGAATCTATTTTTTCTTACATTGCTTAGCACAGCTGAGAAAACTGAGCAGAGCACACAGAGTCTAGGGTCATAAAGCAGGAGAAATTTTGGATTCTGAGGGAGACAGGTCTTTATAAAGAAAAGTGGAAGTTATTCCTGAAATTATATGTAAAGACATTACCTATAAAATAGAGTGCATTATTTCACCAACATTTTCTGAAGGATGTCAAGCAGGCAAAAACTCCTGATGAACATTATCAATAAAGATTATATAATATATAAAGAGAGTTTTGTTTAATTAATAAGCTGATGCTGAAATAAGAAACCTAAATATGTGAAAATAATGTCACAGACTGAAACAATGTAAGGTGAGTGTGGGACTCACACAAGGCTGTGGTGGTATAAGAAGAATATGAATCAGAACAGACTTTCAGGCATATTTTGCAAAGGATTCTCACTTGTTCTTTGAGAAGAAAACTTGGAGAAATGATTAGCTTTTCTTGAATGCATAATGATTTTATTATTTTTTAATACTTCTATTGTATGAAGCAGAATAAAATCCATCTCCAAGATTTTCATGTCCTAATTTCTAAATCTTGTGAATATACCAGCTTACTTGGGATAGGGGACTTTGCAGATCTGATTAAGACCACATCTAATTAAAATAGGGATATTATTCTTGATCATCTGGGTGGTTCCAATCTAATTATATGAGTCCTTAAAAAAGGTGGACCTTTCCCAAGTGGTCAGAGAGATGCTTTGTTTCTGGCTTCGAAGATGATGGAAGGGGTCCACAAAGCAAACAATGTAGCTAGTCTCTAGAAGCTGAAAAAGGCAAAGTGGATTTTCCTCTAGAATCTCCAGAAAGGAACACGGGTCTTCTAACCCAGTGATTTGAACACAGTGACACTGCGTTGGATTTCTGACGCATAGAAATGTAAGATAAATTCACATTGTTTAAGCCACTGAATTTGTGGTAATTTGTTATGGCAATAATAGTATCCTAATATAGCTTAGTTAAAGACTTATTTAACCTACTTGTATAATAAACTATACTGAATCTTATTACATACAAATTCATACTTCCTCGACTAAAATTAATGATGCCTTTTTAGCAACATGAGTTTAATAAATATTATAGAATAACTAAAGCTAGATATCTGCACAATTTAGTCATAACTACTACCTGTGAAGGGTAAAAGGTGGTAAGTCACACACTGTACCACTACTATAACAAATTACCACAATGTAATAGACAAAAACAAAACCCATTTTTTTATCTGTGATCTCCTTGACAGAAGTCCAGGAACACAATGTCTCCACTGGGTCTCTGCTTAGAGTCTCACAAAGCTGAAATCAGTGTCTCAGGGCTGTGGTCCAGGTGTGAGTTTCCTTGCTGGCTGTGTAGCTCAGCTTCTAGAGACCATCCGCATTACGTGCCTTTGTCTTTGTCCATTTTGTGCTGCTGTAACAGAATATTAAAGACTGGGTCATTTATGACTAACAGAGATTTATTGGCTCACAGTTCTGGAAGCTGGGAAGTCCAAGATTGAGAGACTTCTTGTTGCATCATCCCATTGCAGAAGGGTAAAAGGAGGGTGAAAAGGGAAAAAGAGGGGTTCAAATTCATCTTTTTATAAAGGACCCAATTCCACAATAATGAACACATTCACAAAATAATGGCATTAATCCACTCATGAGGGCTCTGAGTAAAGGTCCCACATCTCAACATTGTTGCATTGGGCACTAAGTTTCCAACACGTGCTTTTTGGAGGACATATGCAAACCCTAGCAGTCACCTTCTCCCACCTTGAAAGTCAGCAATGGCAAATTAGGCCCCTCTCAAGCTTTGAATCACTTCTACTTTTTCCATTGTCACATCTCTCTGACGGACTTTCTGCCCAAACCACCTCTGTGTGACTTATATAGTGTCTCTTCAGACAGTTAGAATTAGGGAAACCGAAGATGTGAAGTTTGTCTTGCTAAATAAATTATCAGTGCTATCTAAAAACCCCAGTACTGTTCAGTGATACTTTATGACTATGAAAGTGATAAGATATAACTCTATTTGTTACTGTTCTAATCAGTACAATGTTTGAAGTAAAAACAGAAAAATAGATAATCAATAAAATGTGGCAGATATTTGTGGCTAGCAACACGCAGTTTTCATTAGAGATTATGCAACGCTGAAAAAGACAAATCCATAATAACAATAAGTTTGGAAAAATAGTTGTCACTATTCATTTAAGAAAATTCTTTATAAGTACACAGATTTAAAATATATTTATATTAATGTAAACTAGCATAAAATGAAGTTGTATTATTTATAATAAGGACAGAAAAATACAGCGATATTTGTTTTAAAAAGCAACTCAAATTAAAAACTCTTTTACCTAACAGTCTGCCTGTTTTCTATCATTGGATACCATACTTGTAGAAAATTTGTGATTCATTTTGTTATTTTGGTAACACGACCATGTATAATTTCTTTTCTCAAGAGGTAGAATTTCCAAAATGTACAGGACACCTATTTGTATTATACAAATGTGTGATGTTTATTTGTTTCTTTTGTGCAAACGGGGATTTATGTATCATATTAAATTCTAAATCATCTTCTACTTGTATACATTTTAAGGAGCTCTTAACATGCTTTCCAGAGCAGTATGCATTCATTGCAGTCACTCAATGGAAGCATTTGTCTCTCCGTCTCCATTCAATTCTAGCGTTCAATGCTGGTCTAATGTCTAGTTTTGAATGAGGCAAAACACTGAGTTGACTAGTGGTATATCTAGGATTACTATACATTGCAAAGTAACTGACATAGATTTTGAATAGCCATGTTTTATGGCTCCAAGATTCAGAGAAAACAGTATTTAAGAGAATGCACATTTGGGCTAGACTGAAAATATAGTAAGTCATTAAGATAGTCTTCACTGTGTTCAATCCTGAGTAGTTGTGGCAGGTGGTGAGGTGTGGCCACAAAAATCCATCATTTTATTCATGCTTCAAGAGGAAAATGTTGAGATTGAGACTGGGTGACCCAGATTTTTTTTTTCAAAATGACAGTTACATTTTTAAAAATTGTGCATTGGTACATACATGGTGATTGAGTTCATGACTTTGAGAGAGTCCATGATTCTTGGGTATGTGATTCAGAGAATAGATATTCCAGAAAGTAAGTAAAATGGGAAATTAAAAAAGAAAATTCAGGTACTGCCCTTGTTACTGATTGGCCTGTGGAAATAATTTCACAGTTGGAAGTGGGGTCCCTCCAATTATTGAAAGTGCTAGCAGAACATTTTCTAGCACCATTGAATAAGATACTGCTGTGAATGTCTTCCTTATAAAGAAGGTGTGCCATCATATACCTGCAGCTATGGGGGCATTCATTAATTACTTTTTCAATGAAAGTTAGCTGAGACAGATGCTGTGTGTTCTGGCTTCCAGCAAAACAAATTGAACAAGTGGCCATGAAGATTGTAACAGTCAGTCAGTCCTGATGGAGAAGTTCACATCTGTAGAAAAGAGAGTTATTATACTTCAGAGTATGGTCAGAGTTTGTTTGTTCATGCAGCTGATATTAGGGTAGATAGTCTCAGAGATTTCCAAGGTTCATCTAAAATTTTAAGAGCACAGTCATGAGAAAACAAAGATGGAGGTGAGGAGATTTTGTTCAAAAGTTGGGTCAACCCCCTCATTGGCTAGAAAATCATTTATTTAATAATTATCACATGATAATTTATTGGTAGGTCAAAAAACTCCCAAATCATATTATTACTATCTCTCTTTTTCTCTATCACTTAAAATTTACTGTCCTCCTTAAACAGGTTGTTCCATTGTCCAGTGTTCTACCAAGGGACTTTGATCTTTGATCTATGAGTCAACCGTACTTCTGTTGACTATAGAAACTATATGATCTGTACTGCTACTTGAGAGTTTTTGTTGTCCTTTTCCCTCAGATAAAACAGCAATCCTTAACAATCTGGAGCTACAAAGCTAGAAATGTTGAGATTTTCACATAAAATTGGCATATATTAAAAAGGCAGGGCCACTGTGGCAGTGTGACCCACAGAGGTAGGTCTATGGTGCTCTAATTTTGTCAATGGTCTTTTGATACTGGATTATTTTCTCTATTCACAGAAGGACTTTTCCCATCTATAATTCAAGCAGTACTATAAACTACTCCAAGTTCTTCCACCGAGCAGCCTAGAAATATGTATGATTCGATACGACTGAACAAAGCAGAAATGAAATCCTGGAATCCATTTTAAATGACAAGAGTCTACGACCAAGTGTCAACCTTTGACTAAGATTCTGGAAGAAGCATCATGAGCAGATATTGTGTTTGGCAATATGTACTTCCCTCCAGAGTAACTGAAATTGTTTCGTGTAGCACAGAAAAAAGGTCCCAGAACAAAGTCAATTTGAAAGTATAGACTGTAACCAGGGGTCATAGACACAAGAAGAGAATTGAGCAGAAAAAATTTTTTTAACCTACCAAAGTTACTCTTTATGTTCAATTTAACTTTTAGTAAAGCAGCCTCTTGCACCCAAGAGCATCTTAAGGACACAATGCATCCTCTAATGCTCTCACTGTTTTTTTTTTTTTTTAATATGTATAAGTGTTTCCTTCTGAAAAAAAATGTTTACTTAATATAGGGTATTTTTCTGCCATTTTATTTAAATCAATGCAAAGGTTTTTCAACCACAATTAGTTTTATTCAGTGTAATTACTCCCAGTTGTGTTGTATTCTAAGTGGGGTTTTGTTATTATTGATAAATGTCTTGGTTTTTGGTATAACTATTGAAATAATGGGGAAGGTAGTCATTCAAAATGTACTTCTGTGCATTCAAATGAACCTTTTAGCAAAAATGAATAAGATTTAAATCTTGATAGGCCCTAGTATGTTCACCAAGTACAGAAGTGATTCATCTTTTTACCTTTATGTTGGCAGCAGCCATAAAATACATGCAATTAAAATCTATAATGGCTTATATTTTTGTGGCACACACTGTGAAAGTTGCCCAAGAGATGAGAGGACAGGAAAAATAGAAAATGTGTGCAATGCTCTTCAAATAAGATTTTCTAATAAATGTCTTCAGCACGATGCATTTTGGAAACAGCCATCAAATAGTTTTTAATAGCTGTTTTTCTGCCTTGGGACTGTGTTCACTGCTGAATAATGGAAGGGGATACTTCTTTCTAATCATCTTACTGATTTCTAGTTTAGGTGAATAAACATCTTAAGCAGGGTTTTAAATTTGGAGAGGGTGATGATTAAAACACTATCAGTACTTGACAATATTTTTTGTTGTTTTATACAAAAGGAAGGGCTGGTCTACAACATTTTAAGTTTTATACGGTTTGTAAAAATTACTCATAACATGAAGGTTCTTATTTGGATAAGTTATAGATATTTTTATATTTTTGTCTATCCATTCGGTAATTTTTACAAAGACTACCACTCATTGCCCAGTATCTATTCTACTTTTATAGAATAAACACCCATATTTTAATATATGGCTTGCCTGAATAGACCATGTTTCTCAATATCCCTCATATATGATGGTGGGCCTATAATTTCTGGCCAGTGGGACATAAACAAATGCTGTGCAAACAATTTATATGAAGGAGTAAAGATTCTTTTCTCATTTCTTCTGTCCTGAAAGCCGGAATGCTATTGTAATGACTAGCATTGGAGCAGTCACTTTGGAACACAAAGTGGAACCTAGGGACAAGGGACAACTCCCTACATTGAAAACTATTAATAAAACACTGCTGAGAAAAAAATGAAGAATAAAAATGATGTAGATACCTGCCATGTTCTTAGAAGACTAGATAATTGTGAAAATGGCATTACTTCCTAATTGATCTTTAGAATCAATGCAATCTCAAACCAAACCACTGCAGGCTTGTGTGTATGTGTGTGTGTATGTGTGTGTGTGCATGTGTGTGTGTGTATTTATGTAGGAAGTGGAAATTGATAAGCTTATTTTTAAAATTATACAGAAACGTAATGAACCCACAGTAAGCCGGTCTGAAATACAATAAGATTAATCAAAATGGGTGGTATTGGCATAAAGATAGACAAATTAATGAAATAAAATAGAAAGTTTTATTCTCTCTTCTTCTCTCTTGTGTCATAAGAACACAATAACTAAATAGCCTGGTAGGAAAGAGTTAAGAAAATCTGGCCATCAATCTATTTACTCCCTTTGCTGTAGAGAGGAAGAGATATGTTGATACCAGAAAGGAAGAGGAAAGTGTCAGGTGATCCAGTCTAATCTCTGTCAGTGGGATGTCTGGGTAACTATCCTAATGATATTTTCAAGGAAACTTTATCTACATGATGTTTATCAGGCTGCCCCTGCCTAAAGAGTATCAATAGTAAATAAACTCTGAGTCTACGAATCTATGAGGTATGCCTTTTTAGAAAATATCTTGTAAGCTATACAACTCTTAGGTATAATATAAAATAGAGCTGGTTCAAAACTTAAACACAACAGACTCCTTTGTGTGGAGAGACATGAACCTTACTCAGAGACTACAGATATTATTCTGATCCAGAAAGTACATGCCCAATGCAGGGAGAAAGGATTTGGAAAGCCACTATCTATGTCCTAGAACCATTCCTTGTTCATCTGAGTAAATCGATTGCCTGTAACTTTAAGACTTTAAGTAAAATTTAATATTTGATAAGATCTCTCAGCTTTTTATGAGTCTGATTTGATAATTATTCCCTTTATGTTAGCTCATAGGAGCTGCTTCTAAAGCTTTTGTCCCAGCATAAGAAGTTAGATGAAAAAGACATACGTTGACCCCTGGTCTGAAGCACAGCAACAATTAGGCAGCAATTCTTTATCAAGAGATAAATATTTGTTATTAGATACTGAGATTTAGGAGTTTATTTGTTACCCCAGCAAAGTTGACTAGCATGCAGGATATGTTTGCAAAGAGGGAACCCTTCTCAAGCAATTCATACATAGGTTTGCATTTCTAGTTTAAAATCTCCAAGGTACTGTACTGTCTGACAAAATAGACCCTGAGAAGGATAATGACAGAATATATAGAATCACAGTGTGTCACAGAAATTTATGTTAAGGTGTGACATAGTTGTCATTCCTCTTATAAAATTCTTCCTGAATGATTTAGTAACTTCTTGAGAACAACTGATTCTATGGTTCAGAAAAGAGTTTCATCTAATCATTTTTACATAGTTTTCTTGCTCTTTCTTTCACCACGATATTTCAATTGGCCATAATATTTCTCACAGTTATAGATTTTCAATGTAGCAGAAATGTGGTAAAGAATAGCAAAACATCAGCGTCACCCACCCTACACACACACACACATACACACTATTGCTTTATCAGTAATTTTAAGTATTTAGCAGTGGGATTTAGGTTTATTTTCAAAATCAGTATTCTGTCAGTCTCCTTTAAAACAACGCAAATCTATTCAACAAGCGAATCATAAAATTCCACTTTACTTTTATGCAAAATTTATTTTTCTTCTTATGAACTGGTTTTGAAAAATAAATTGCAGTGTTAAAGGAGGAATTGACATGTTAAAAGGAAATATTGCACAATTCATTACAGTAGTAAATTTCTAGTTTTTCTTGTGTCAATTCAAATATAACTGTCAGAAGTCATGTTCTTACCCTAGACTACCTTTAAGTAAGTTATAAAAACGTAGATAACAGTAGAAATACTCATGAAAAATGATTTTTGAGTAGTGCAATCAATGTCCACTTATAGAGACACACAAAATTGTAGCCCATTGGCTTAAAAAAAGGTAGTGTAAGCAATTCAAAATAAAACAATTTCATGGTTGGAAGACAGCAGAGAGCTTCTTAGGGAAAATTCTATTTTTTTATTTTTATAAAGTTTAGGTTATAATAAAATTACTACTATATTACAATCTCCTGCCCATTTTGTTTTTAAAGACTCAAAGCAGGTAATTCACAGAGATTGCAATGAAGCACAACCTAGAAACATTAAGACTAAATTGTCTGTGTATGCTAACCTTCCTTCCTCCAATATTCAACCAAAAGTGCAGGATTGTGTATATTCTTAATTAAGGATATATTATGAGACTTTTTCCACATCTCAATAACAAGGAGACACTTTTCTTGGAATATAAATATTAGCTTGCATAGAAAGGTATTTAAGTGACGATAGTTCAGAGGTACCTTTCAGACGTGCTTTAATCAGATAAATTCTACATGAAGTGAGAGACAGAAAATTGAATGTGAATTTCAGTGTATATATCCTCTCTGGCCAACACTGAATTCATCTCCTCTACTGACTTTCCTAATAAGCTGATTTACATATGTGAAACTTTTTTCATTGGCACTTTCTGGATATTTGTCATTGCAACTCTATTAAACCACTTGCAGTAGCCTCTGATTGAATGTGGTATGTGAATTTTATATGCTATTCTCTCAACCTAATTTATTTCTCTCTTTCCTTTGTCTAGTTCACTTGTAAATATGCTTAAAAATTTTCATTTAAGGCATCACAATTTTCAGGTAGCCTTTCCAAAATGATTAGTGTGACTTAAAAATGCTACTTTATATTTTAATAGTAACTTGTTCTTAACATATAACACAACTACATATGTGAAAATCAGTAGTCTATTTGTAGATCTTCTTCATTAAGCTTTAATGTATTCAGAGTAAGAACTCCTAGACATTTCAATTGTCATTTTAGGGGAAAATAAAGTTTGATATTCTAAGGTAGTTACAACATTGAATATTACAGCAATCAAGCAAATCTAAATAAAGAGATAATAGCATTTTCCCTCTCAAGATAGAGTAACGGGAAATGGATTTACACTCCTGCCCTGAATCAGTTATGAAACATGTAATAAAAGCATTTTCAAGACACTGGACATCAGTAATTTTAGCACAGTGATCCTGAGAGACGGGAAACAAATGAGTGGAATCCTACCATTATTCTGTGTTCCTGCCTTTAGATAGAGTTTCCAGGTCATTGTGAAGAAGGGGGAACTGAGATAGAACTGAGAGGAAGTACTGAGCTTGTGCCTAGAGTTCATAGAACTAGAAATGCAATTTAGTATCACTACATCTCCAGCTAAAATAAAAATAAATAATAGGAATAGGAATACAGAGAAAAAATTGACAACACTAAGTGAAAGCTAGAATGTGGAACAATTGGAACTCCTGTACACAATTTTTTGACATGTAAACTGGCACGATTGCTTTAGAAAACTTGCCTGTAATCTTCTATCAAATCTAAACACATGGTCACTCTATAAACTATTAAATCAAGTTCTAGATGTGCACACAACCTAAATTAATATATAGCATATATATTCTTTACAAAAATGGTCATATGTGCACCAAAATCACATGTTTAAGAACATACGCATGTGCAAGAATATATGATGTTCATAGCACTCATACCCAAACAAATACACAATCCTATATTCAACTTTGATAAAGTGTAAACAGGTGAGTCACTTCTATGATGCTAAAGTTGGGATAGTGGCTACTGTGGGCAAGAGAGTAGGGATAAACAGGAAGAGAGCAGGAAGCAGGCTTCTGGGGACTAGTAACGTTCCAATCTGTGAACTGTGTGGTAGTTGCATGATGTGTTACCTTCGTCCTAAGTTAACATATTGTTTGATTTCTGAAAATTTTCTGTAGACTATAATGAAAAAGTGCAAAAGTAGTTAATAAAAAACTAGTTTCTAAATTAGTCAATCTAATCTTCAATTCTTTCTTTGCTTATTTTTCCATACCCCCAAAACATCCATGTACTGCTTCAAAAGGAATGAATATCTTTGAATTATTATAGGTATGAATATCAGTAACTGCTAGGAAATCATTTCTAAAACTTACTGGGCTGAAAGATCCTATTGGGTTTATACAGATATCTCCATTCATCATTCCCCCCTGTAGCTTAAAAAATGCTAACATCTGTTTGCTTTAAATACATTTGCCTATCAAACTATATCCACAAAAACCAATTCTAATGAGAGTCAACTAAAAACAGAAGCAGAGGGCATCCATCCAAGATCTATCAGAATTGCACTTTTTAAATTTTTTAAAAAATTTTATTTATTTATTTATTTTAATTTCGGCATATTACGGGGGTACAAATGTTTAGGTTACATATATTGCCTTTGTCCCACCCAAGTCAGAGCTTCAAGCATGTTTTATATACAAATCTAATGATTGATTTCCATGAGACTATATTTTTGACTTATTCATAAAGAGTTCAGGGATAATATTTTTGTGCCTGCAGTAAGAAATAACTTGTCCTACAGGGAAATGGTACCTCTATTTTATTTTTCTTCAAATTCTTCCATGGAAACATCATGTCCTTAATTTATTAGATATAGCAATGACTGCCTCCTGGAGAATTAAAAAATAAACAAATACAAGCTGTCTTAGAAATTTTACTCCATTGTGCTGGTGACTTTTTCGAATGATGAGCCCAGGATTTGTGAGTACTGAAGGTTACAAAATTTTCAGGGACCTCTTGGAAAAAACGGAAGTGTAAAAATATCTTACTGTTGCAAATTTTACTGAAACATAGGATATTATGAACCCACTGTTAGGGCCCCTTCCTAGGAACTAATAGGACTGAAAGGAAATGTTTCTTTAATATGCATAGAACCAGGAGATAATCATCTAAAGCAGGTGTCAAAGAAAGAAGATGCCTACAGGAGAGAAACAAAGCAGTGAGTGTAAAGAAACCAAATGGGTTTTGTGTAAAGAAACAAAAGTGCAAGGGTGATTACAAATGGCAATTTGCAGCCTCATTGTCACAGAAGAGATAATAGTGAGATAGCCAAATAATGTAGGGGACCTGTGGAGACATAGCATATCTCAGATTTAGAGAATGCTGATGAAATGGAGAAGGTGAATTTTCATAAAATTTAGGTCTGTAGTATTGCTTGGTCTAAACTCTCTTCGTTTTTGTTAGTCTTCCTGAAAATGAATCCACAGATACTAAGTGGGTTATGAAGACTGCTACCTTAGCCAGAAGATTACCTTGAATGAGTGGTAATCTATGGAGAGATTAAAGATTCTAGTGTCATGTCTCAGGTTAAATGGACCAAGTTGTATCAGTAGCAACACTTTAAATAGATATACACAAAATTAAGAAAGAGGAGCAGCAAAAGTGTTTACAACATAATTCACAGGTGATGTTTATTCAGGGGTAAAAAATAGGGTAAGTGTAGGCAGATGGATTCCAAAGAAATCAAAAGCTTGTTTAAATGCAAATGTTCCCAGGAAGAAGAAACATTCAGAGAAGAAATGATGTATAAATAAATTTCCTGTCAGCAGAATGTTTTCTTGCTCTGGTTTACAAGAGGCAACCTCAGGTGTCTAATGGAGATATACTGAAGAACTAAAAGTGGATACCTTTGTGAAAGGAGTTTTAGTGCCTCTAAAAGCCTGCTGTCTGAGGCACTTTATTTAGCTATGGAAGTGAAAACGCAACCAAATTACAATCTTTCGTCTCTTTTAATTTTGTGCACCAATCTCGACTTCAAGATGAGTTGACACTTCAAGAAATAAAAGTGTAATTTAGTCTCTCTCTTAATCCCCACTTAACTTCTGTGATAACAAGCAACTGCTTAGCAAGGTAATTAATGGGAAATTATACTTTTATATTGGCAACTTGGGATGTACTTTCAAAGAAAAAGACAGTAAGCACAGAATCATAATGTGATACCAATTATTTTCTATCTCAGCTATTTGGTCATAAAAACAATATCAATCAGTAATCTAAAAGGTGGGAAAGAGAATACCTCTTAGCTCATCAAGAGGTTTTTTGGGAGGATGCAGAATAAATGAAATGTATCCTACTTTTGAGGATATGTAATCAAAAATAAATCTCTTCTTATTTTTTGCATATGGTGTCATTATTGCACATGGCATGCATTTGTTATATAATTTAATCCCACAAAATGCAGTGTGATAATTGCTTAAGAAAAAAATAATGGAATCTTCATACCTCACACTTTTCTGCAGTGGATAAAATGAATATTTAGCAAAGCAAGCTAGCAGTTTGTAAATGTGCAATTAAAATCCTGGCTCTTCTCTAATTATGTAACACTTAAGTTAAATGGTCTTAATAGACATATAATGATAGCTTTATAAACCTACAGTTACTTATAATCAAATGTAATTTCTGTTTCGGTTTTAAAGGACCCATTAAATGTCTATTATGATTTTTAAGTAATTTGGCAGACATTTAATGAATACTTTACAAACCTAAATAGTAATTATTTCAAGAGACAACTGTTAAGGTATAGGAGTAACACAGCTATTCATTTGAATACACAGTTTAAAACTAATTAGTGAACTATTTATACAATACCCAATGGATTTACTATAAGAAGACAATCACAGCTTTAATGTAATGTTATCTCCTAAAATAGAAACTATTTTTTCCAATTTTGTCCTGGGTCCAGTAACATAACCTTTCATGTTTCAAAAATGTAACACTGGAAATTTGATTCTTCTCAGAATCCCATGAATAGTCTTGAAAATTATTTTTGTACTGGGAGGTGTAAAAATGTATTTTATATATTACTTCACTGTTATATTTTGGGAACATGGCAAGGAAACTTGAAAAAAAGTTTACTTTAGACAGTTTTTCCTTGCAGGTTACAGTTGATGAATCACTTTCCAATCTTTCAGAGTAATGCTCTTAATATTATCAAAAGACAATTATTTCTTACTATGTATAAACTAGTACAGGCTGGCCACATCGTTTTACACTGAAATGCTTAAAATTCTTTAACATGAAAGAAAAAGCTTTGTGATATAGTACAATCACTGAACTTCCCTCATGAAAGAAAAATCATTCTTTGTGGTCCGCACAACTTCACTCATGAGCATTATAGGAGAATTAAAATGATGTATTTAAATTTATAAATTAAAACTGCTTTATTGTTTCTATGAGACACAGGCATTTCAATAGTCCAAATTTCAAACTCTAGATGATATAATTACAGAAATATAGATGATTATTTGAAGGTGACTCACAAGTTTTAATGTCAATGTGTATTAATAAATATTAAATTTTAATTGTGGCTATAAGAATTAATTTCATAATTTAATGGTTTTAATATACATACTGGCTCCACATTTTGGTCATTTGTGACTTTTTCTGTCCTAACCTTCCTTGCCTTTTTTGACAAGGAAAAATAAGGCGCTCACTTCTCCCTCTGTATTGATATTCATTTCATAGAAAGATACATCTAATTATTAGACACCACTCCTAATACAAAATATGTCTGTATAAAGATATATATATATTCATCATATAGGTATACATAGCATACATAAAGTAATACATTTGTAATTCTGCATATCAACAAAATATTAAGTATTCTTGTTACATAAATATGCATTTGATTTACTGATACCATCAATAATAGAATAGGCAGCCTGCTTTCCTGAACCCCTTCTAGAAACCTGGCAGTTGTTCTGTTTGTATGTTAGTGCACTGACATAATCGAGCTCTCTATTCAATGAGAATGGCTTCAAGTAAGGTAACTTTGATCTTCTCAAAGATCCATTCTAGATATTACCCTATTTAAGTAGGGTTCTTTTTTTTTTTTTTTTTTTTTT
>CAUYSK010098662.1:0-26527 GCA_963575035.1 Avahi laniger | reverse complement strand
TTAATTTCTTTCTATTTTTGGTAGAGACGGGGTCTCGCTCTTGCTCAGGCTGGTCTCGAACTCCTGAGCTCAGAACGATCCGCCCACCTCAGCCTCCCAGAGTGCTAGGATTACAGGCGTGAGCCACCGCGCCCGGCCTGTACATAGAGTTTTAAGTGACAAACTAGAAATAGAGAGCAGATTAGTGGTTTCCGCGAGTTTGGGGAAGGGACAGTGGGAGGGTGGGTAGTGGGTATGGCTATAAAAAGGCAACATAAGGAATTTGTGTGGTGATGGCAAAGTTCTGTATCTTGTCTATATTAATGTCAACATCCTGTACTTTTCAAGATGTTACCCTTGGAGGAAACTGAATAAAGGGTGCAAAGTAATCTCTCAGGATTGTTTCTTGCAACTGCGTATGATAATACATTCATCTCAAAATAAAAAGGTTACTTTAAAAAATTAAGAACTTCCTAAAACTCCACTGGGCTGTGAGCTTCGTGAGGGAAGGAGATCTGTTTTTCCCCAGCAGCTAAGACAGTGCCTCACTCATACAAGATGCTTGAAAAATGTTTGTGGTTTGCCTTAAGTGAGAGAGGCTGAACATTTGACCGTAACCATATTAAGCACCCATAACTGACTGTACATCCCCAAATGAAGGGCATCTCTTCATTTAAAAACTATCTATTGAGTACCTACCTTATGGTAGACATGGTTCCAAGTGCTAGTGTATTAGTCAATTCAGGCTGCTATAACAAATTACCATGGACTGGGTAACAACAAACATTTATTTCTCATAGTTCTGGGGGTCAAAAGTGTGAGATCAGGGTACTAGCGTGGTCAGATTCTTGGTGAAGGCCCTCTTCACGGTTATGTCCTCACATGGCCTTTTCCTTGGTTGGAGCATGTGGAGAGATCTTGGGTCTCTTTCTCTTTCTGTAAGGGCACTAATCCCATCATGGGTGCTCCGCCCTCATGACCTAGTCTAAATCTCATTACCTACCAAAAGCCCATCTCCAAATACCATCACCCTGGGAATTAGGGCTTCAACATACGAATTTAGAGGAATCACAAACATTCAGTCCACAGAAGCTGGAACAAAATTGGGGCCAGGGGCAAGTCCTGGCTTTCATAGAACTTACAGTTGAATGGGGCCGAAGATGATAAACATAATACATAAATTATACAATATGTTAGGAGGTGATAAGTGCTATGTAAACAAATTTTAAAGCAGTGTCTAGGGGTTGAGTATATGGAAGGACTGCAAGAGTGGGTGGGTTGCAATTTTAAACAGGGTTTGAAGACAAAGAGTGTCATTTGAACAAAATCTTAAAGGAAGCGAGGGAGAAAATCATGCAGACATGCAGATATGTATAGAGGGGAAAAGTTCCAGGCAGAAGGAACAGCTGGTGTAGAAGCTTTCAGGTAGAACATATCTAGCATGTTCAAGGACTAGTGAGGACATGAAGCCAGGGTTGGTGGAACAAGAACGAGTGAGGGAGAGTAGTTTGGTGATGAGGTTAGAGGGGCAATGAGGACATGGATTGTAGAAGCCTTTTGGCTTCTGTTCTGAGTGAAGTGGGGAGCCACTAGAGGATTGAGTGTGGAGCAGTGGCCTGACAGCGTGCATTTTTAAAAGGCTAGCTCTGGCTGCTGTGTTAAGAGTAGACAGCAGAGGAGCACATGCAAAATCAGGAAGAGAACTTCAGAAGCTATTTCAGTACTCCATGTCTAAGAGGCAAGGGTGATTTTTGACTGGGTGGTAGCCCTAGAATCCTGAGAAGTGACCTGTGTGTTTTTAGGTGTTGAGGCAGAGCCAGCAGGATTTCCTACCAGACTGAAGGTGAGGAATCGATGGTAACTCCAAGGCTTTGGAGCCGAGGACTTGGACAACTGGTGTTGCCATTAACCGATGTGGAGAAAACTGCAGAGGAACAGCTTTGGGGAAGTTGAGGAATGCGTGTTGAATCTGAGACATTTACATGGAGATATTGAGGACAGTTGGAGATTCAAGTCTGAAGTTCAGAGGAGAGGAATTCAGGTGGGAGATGTAAATTTGGAAGTTGTCAGCATTTGTATGGTATTTAAAGTCGTGAACTAGATAGGATCTCCAAGGGAAGAGTATGGTGAAGAAGCCCAGGAACTGTGCCCTTTAGTATTTAGAGGCCAGGGAGAGGGAGAGGAATCAGCTGGGAGAGACAGAGCCATGCTAGTGAGAGAGGAAAAACCCTCTCAGGGTCCTGAAAGCCATGTGAACCAAGTATTTCCTGAAGGAGGGAGTCATCAGGTAATCAGCTGTGCAGGTCAGGTCAGGTAAGGTCTGAGAATTGATCATTGAATTTAGCAATGTGGGCCAGGCTCGGTGGCTCAGGCCTGTAATCCTAGCACTCTGAGGGCCGAGGCGGGCGGATTGTTTGAGCTCAGGAGTTCGAGACCAGCCTGAGCAACAGCGAGACCCCGTCTCTACTAAAAAAAATAGAAAGAAATTATCTGGACAACTAAAAATATATATAAAAAATTAGCCGGGCATGGTGGCGCATGCCTGTAGTCCCAGCTACTCAGGAGGCTGAGGCAGGAGGATCGCTCAAGCGCAGGAGTTTGAGGTTGCTGTGAGCTAGGCTGAAGCCACAGCACTCATTCTACCCAGAGTAACAGACTGAGACTCTTTCTCAAAAATAAAATAAAATAAAAAATGAATTTAGCAATGTGGAGGCAATTGGAGACATCCACATATCAGAGAGAAAGAATTTTAGTTGTTAAACTAATGTGTGGCTCATTACAAGGACATAATTGAGTTTTAATTATGATTTAAAAAAAATTTTTTTAAAGATCTATTTTTTAATTCCTCAAAAAGTTAAACATAAGGCCGGGCATGGTGGCTTGCGCCTGTAATCCTAGCACTTTGGTAGGCCAAGGTGGCAGGATCGCTTGAGGCCTTGAGTCAGAGCGAGACCCCAGTCTCTACAAAAAATTTAAAAAATTAGCTGGGCGTGGTGGCACACACTTGTAATCCCAGCTACTTGGGAGGCTGAGACAGGAGAATCGCTTGAACCCAGGAGTTTGAAGTTGCAGTGAGCTGTGATGACACCACTGCTCTCTAGCCCAGGTGACAGTGAGACCCTGTCTCAAAAACAACAAAAAAAAGCTAAGCATAGAAATACCATTATGATCCAGCAATTTTACTTGTAAGTGTATCTCCAAAAGAATTGAAAACAGGAATTCAAACGGATGCATGCTTGTATGCCAGTGTTCATAACAGCATTATTCACAGTAGCTGAAAGACGGAAACAACCCAAATGTCCATCAGCAGAGGAATGGGTAAACAAAATGTGGTATATACCTACAGTAGAATATTAGCCTTAGGGAAGAATGAAATTCTGATGCACAGTACAACATGTGTGAACTTAGAAAACAGATGAAATAAACCAGGCACAAAAGAACAAATATTGTATGACTCCATTTATATCAGCTACCTAGAGTAGTCAAATTCATATATATAATAGCAGTTACCAGAGGCTGGGGGCAGGCGGGAATGGAGAATTATTGTTTAATGGGTACAGAGTTTCTGTTTGTGGTGATAAAAAAATTCTAGAAATGAATAATGGTGTTGATTGTGCAACATTCTGAAAGAATTCAATGCCACTGAATTGTACACTTAAAAAAGGTTAAAAATGGTAAGTGTAAATAACACAATAAAAAAAAAGTATAGGATGCAGGTAAAACACTGTCTAAAGGGAAATTGATAACATATATTAGAACTAAAATCAATGAATATGCAAAAGAAAAGCTTTCACTGATTGCTAATCTAGGAACTAAGTTTGCTTTAGGCATCATCTGTGACTTGGCTTTTCCTTGTAGATTCTTTCATGTGTATTGGTTACACTCCTTTCTGAAAGGTTCAAGCCTTAGCCATTGCAGTTAAAGAAAACAGCATCTCCTTATAGAGGTCATTATCATGAGAAGGGCAGGAGAAAAGTCAATTACTACAGAGTGATCCAATGAATTACAATTTTTGGAAAAGAGTACATCTTTTAAATTATACATTTAAAAAATTATACGCATGTGCAGACACACACACCCCCATTCAGGAAAACCGTTCTCCCTCTCATATTATGGTTCTTAAAAATGATGTTCCTTGAACACACATGTAAATATTTCTCCTGCTAAAACCAGTGTTACTGATAATTGTACAGAGCTGATATGGAGAAAACCTTGAGTACCGGAAGGTTTTGTGGTACGGCGTATTTAATAACCGTGACAACTCAAGAATTTTAAGCAGACTCGCCTCCTTGTCTGGGATCTGTCAGCAGCATTGTGTCTCTACTGGCAAGCCCCTAAATGTACTGTTTCAGCCAAAACCATGCTAATGATGGCCTACCAGATTTTTACAGGATATTTTTAAGTCTCGATATTCTCAGGATTTAAAAAATACTTTCCCCTATTTCTTTCAAAAGCTGCCACTCTAAAATATGTAGCAATTTTTTTTTTTTTTTAAGTCTGAAATTGCTTTACAGCCTTGATGAAACAAAGACTGGTGTGTCGGTGCGGCTGCTTTTGTATGATTTCCGAGGTGAATTTAGATGGCTGGAAGATAGATGGGTGCCAGATGCAGTCTGACATAGATTCAGGCAGCTGCTCCTGGGCAGGTTTCATTAGCTGGTAAGTGCGCCAGCAGAAGCAGCAGAGCGAGGCCCCAAATGCCAAAATGACAGTGAGAACAGTGGAACAATGCAATATTCACCAAGTGATTTTAATCTCGGAGATTAAATGTCACCCAATCAGTTTCCAGGTTTTAAAAGACCAACTCGTATGAAGCCATTAGAGGGCCCAAGTCTTTGTCCATTGGAGGAAAAAGTTTTGCTTTTTTTTTTTTTTATGGGGGAGGGAGGTTAGTTTTAAAACCAAAGAAATCTGTAGTATACAATTAAAGATCTTGTCAATCTCTCCAACACCCGTACCACAGTGAGAGAAGGCTGTTCCTTATGGCAGCCAGGCACATATTCCTCAATAAATGGAACAATGTTTGTTTGTTTATCTATCTTTCTTAAAATGAAAGTCTTGGAAGAGCTTTCCCCGGCCTCTTCCAGCTTTAAAGTCCTCCCTCCCCCACCACGGCCACACCCGTTCTTTTCCAAGGAAAGACAGAAGTCTCGGCACAGAGAGAGTGTGCTTACTTGTTTTTGAGACCTTAGGAGCTGCATAGCTAGTGGTGAGTAAATATGTACCCAACCACATAATGGTGAACTTTTAAAAAGAAGTTCCTATAAAGGATTTTTGCTCCAGCTACTTGTGGGGTCATAAGTAATTATGAAACTGTCTCCAGAACTCCCCATGCTTGATTTCAACTCACGTGTTTTCTCAACTGAGAAAAGGAACCTTTATTTAGTATATTATTTGCACTTACTAAACTTATCTTTGCTTTTCTGAAAAGAGCGTTATGATCTAATTCATCAGTGATGCAACCATTTCATGTGAGGTAATTTTTTCGTTAAAATTAACACAAAATAAATAATTATTGGACATGTACATATTTGAAAACTGTAAATCTCACCAGTCGCTGCTTTTCTTGCTTAGTCTTAGGAGAAGCTAATGCATCACTTTCCATAGCTCTGAGGCATCACACGGTATTTTTTTCCCCTCCAAATGTGCGTGTGCCCAGCTCTCTTAATAACAATGGGAGTTGTATATGTGCTCAGAGAAGAATAGCTTCCTTTGTGTTTTAGTATTTTTAGTATTTTGCTTAGTAATAATGTTGTAATACTACTTTTTAAAAAAATCTATGAAATGGTTAAAGATTTGGAAATAAGCTCTGATCGAATTAGAAAGTCTATACATTCAGGAGCAAATTATAATGTTAATTAATGGCTATATGATACCCTCCTGAGTTTGACTATATTCTGGCTTGAATATATTGTATACATGTTTCTCTGAAATTTTAATTTCCTTGGGGCAGAGCTACCCATCTGTGAATTTATGTTTGAATTACAGGGAGTATCTTTGGGAGATGTTTCGTAGTGATCAAACCTCCCTCTCCCTTCTTTGTCCCTCCTTTGCTCATTTGGTCTGGCACTGACAGCTTGACCACCTCGACCTAAATATCGAGTCCTGTCTTTTGTTTGACTGCACATAGTACTCACGAAGGCTGTGCTTGCCAACCGCTTGATAAGAGGTGCGAGGATTGGCTTAGAGAAGAGTCTTCTAGGTTCCGCATACTGGGTTCAGTTTTGGTGAACCCGACTAGACTCAGATTGCACTTCTCTGGAACAGCCTTTAAAAGCCTATCTAACCTTTGTTAATCCCGGAATGTATGCAATTCCTCGGGTCCATTTTACTTCTGTTTCTACCAGGGATCTGGCCCTTCTCTATCTTAAAAGAGATGCCGTGAAAAGAGCGTCACTGTGGGGCCCTTCGCCCGCAAAGTTGCCTCCCTGCTCAGTGAGAGCCTGGCCGCTGTCTCGCCTAACAGGGCGGCCGGGAGGGTGCGGGAGGCAGCGTGGGTGATACAGCCAGCGTAGTACTTGGCACAAGACTTCATTCTGCGCTTCCATATTCTATATTTCTTCCCTTGACCTTATGCAATATTCTCAGGAAATTTCTCATTTAGTCTTTGTGAGAAAAGTTAGTATGTGTAGAAAGCATATGAAGATCCTCAAAGAAAAGTGCCGTAAGTCCAGGATGCCACTGTGGTTATTATATTAATTACCAACCAATACAAAGCCATTTCAATTGTCAATAATCATTTGACATCACAATTCATTTTTTTCCACAGTAAAATCATAAATTTAAGCCATAGTCTCTTACCACTTAAGGCAAATTCTATTAACTATCTATGTTATATCTATTCCCCCAGTTCTCCCATTTTGTTTTAAGGCAACCCTGATTTTATTTGGGGTAGCTTTGTACTAAGCTAAAAAATGTGATGTCCTGTCACCCTTACAGCTGAGGTGGCTATGTTCTCACTCTGTTCTGGCCTGCTGGGGTAGATATATATCTCTTTTTGAATAAAAAGACAAGGCCTCACAAAGACAATACTTTTGACTTTATTCTTACCTGGAATGTGGATGAAAAATCTGGTGGGTAGCATCCTTCTTATGATCCTGAGGACAATGAGGATTGCAGAACGGGTACCTTTGAGCCACTTTCTGGTCCTGGACTGCCTAACCCAAGATTTCTAATTTTATGTGAAAAAATAAAAATTTAAGCTAATGTTTGTCTGCATTTCTTTACTCACAGCCAAATGTAAATCCTAATATACCATTCAAGCCCTATAATCCATCTGCCTGGGGCCAAAGGAAATATTTGTGTCTGTGATTAGCACCAATATTTTTCAGAGCAACTCAGAGACTGACATTTGAGTTTCAGCTGCACCATGGTACGGTGGGTACTAATTAAAGAAAGATGAGTACGTCTACTCTAAATGAGGCTTAAAGCTCTCTATATTTTTTGTGTACAGTCTACGTTTCTTTGGGCTTACTTATCAAACATTATCGCCTTTTTTTTTGGTGCCAAAAAAAAAGGGGGGCTCACTGTGTTGCCCAGGCTGGCCTCGAACTCCCGGGATCAAGCAATCCTGCCGCCTCAGCCTCCAAGTGGCTGGGACTATAGGGTCATTGCTGGCATTTTTTTTTTTTTAAGTGGAAAAGAAAGTTATTGTAGCCCAACTATAAAAATGAAAATAGGAGGAGGCATGCCGGTTGCTCCTGCTACTTGTTACAAAGCTATTGAAGAAAGTAGTTGATCTTTCCTAGTCTTTATTATGTTTTACCATCAGAATATAATTAAAGAAAGGGGACAAGGAGGAGGGAATCACAGATAATTAACAATCTAGAGATTTAATACTCTTTTAGTTATTCGTGAAAGAATCTTTTCTTAAGCTTAGCCTAAGGCCTGGCACAGTGGACATTCGATAAATGTTAGACAAAGGAAAAAAAGTGGTGTCGGTTTTATATTGAATTGCAGTGACAAAGGTGCATTTTGAATGCTAGTCAGATGATAAAATTCATTCAATAAAAACGTCTTTTTCCTGTACTCCAGTCTGGCCTAATGCCTTAAGTGAGTGGAGCTTCATCTCCTCTTTGGTGCACTGTGACGTGTGCCCCAGAGCCTCACGTGGGATCCATCGCGGTTGGCATCCCCGTGGTTTGGGATGAACAAGGGCGCTCTCCTTCCAACACCGGCGACCAGCGGCCCAGCACTGCATTCAGTGAGCATTATGTGAGTAATTATTAACAAAAACAGCTACCGCTCTCTGTCATTTTCAGAGGCCGCGCTAACATCTTTACATACGTGATCTCATTGAATCCTCACAGTCACACCATGCTGCAGGTCCGGCTTCTGTCCCCTTTTTACAGATGAGGAAATCGAGGCTTAAGCAAATTGCCTAAAGTCAACCAACACGTGGCCAAGCTAGAACTTGAAACCCTGTATATCCCAGCACTATTTGACTCCAAAGTCAGTGTTGTTAGACACGCTGGAAAATGTTGACTGTAATTTGTTAAGTTACGTGTTAAATAGTCTCAGAATACTCTATATTTTGTGCTTTGGTTTCTCTGCAAAAGAACCACAAGGTAGTGGTATATAAGAGGCTAAATTCATAGGAAAGACTTTTTAAGTGTTAATGTAGAAAAGCTGATTTCTGACTAAGGATGCCTTTATGTAATCCTTTTTTATTTACTTCAGTCTCGTGGCGCACCTGCGCTCCCTCAGGTGGGCAGGGTGGGTCAGAGGTGGGCCAGAGTGCGTTGCTGGAGCTGTTCGCAGCGCGATGGGGGCAGAGGAGCGTGAATGCGCATCGTGCAAGTGCAGCCTCACTTCCGATGGGCTGAGCTGCACGACTGTGGCAGCCTTGGATGAATCATGGCATTCTAGGCCCTGCATGTGTCGTCAACGTATGTGGTTTGAAATAGCATGGAAGCCTCGCAGTCCTCTAGAAATATAAATAAAAGTGAAATAAATCATTGGAATACTTACAGTTCTTCATATAGCAACAAATGCTCCTGAAATCTGTGCATTTTGAGCTTTTTGTTTTTTGAGCTAATGCCTTTGTTTACTAGCTAAGACCATCTTAGCATTTTCTATTTAAGTGTTTAAAATTCAGTCATAAAATTTCACTCTAAGCTAATGCTATTTATAGAAACTTAGTGTAGGGGCACATTAAAAAGAAAAAAATTAGGGTATATTAAAATACATATATTAAAGTTTTTCTGATTTATGTTGCTTCATAGATAGATAGATAAATAGAACGCCATACTTAAATTTTTTTCCCATCTGAGTTTGTTTTTAGAAATGCGCTTTGGCGAAGAGTCTTCATTAGACAGTTAGGTGATATTTACAATAATGTAAATTCGAAAATGAAAACTGGATCTTGAATCAGAAGAACTGGGTTCCAATCTGGGCTTTGCTGCCTGATGGTTGTGGCATCTTGAGAAAGTTTTCTCTGAGCCTCACTCAGTTCCTCAAGTGAGAACAGCAGAATACTACGGAATAGTAGCTGGCTTTTGGGGAGGGGGTCACATAAGATGATGATGTCAACATGCTTTATAATCTGTAAATGCTATACAATTTTTAAAGTGCTGTAATTATCCAAGTTTAATGGTGTAGTATTATGTACTTCACAGCCAGCAGATAGGCCAATCTATCACCATCCTTTATCCATGAAGGTGACAATGTCGATTTTGGTCTCCCAAACAACACAGATTTTTAAATTTTTTTAGCAGCACATTTATGAGCTCTTACAACGCATGAGCACTTCCTTCAGCAGAACTTACCTGTAGATTTACAACAACCATTGTTTACACAGTGACTTACCATTAATGTAGCATACCAACATTCTGCACTTGTGAATTTTATAGACACCGGAAGTTTATCTTTTTAAGGGCCTAAAATTCTTTAACATAGCTTGTTCAGTAAAAATCTTTCTCTATGTCATTATTGTTGGTGGTGTTACTAATATATTTTTTCCATGGACAGCATTGAACATAATGCTGCCTTTTCACCATGATTCAGGATCACTTAGATTGCTAAGGTCTTCTGCTGAAATAGAGTCCTTTAGGGTGGGGCTTGGAAGAGGCATGGTGCTATTTGCCCTTACTTTAAATGGTCCCAGATCAGTAAATTTTTTGAACTCTCGTTTCAACATTTTTAATTGTCCTCTTCTATTCTAGTTGTTAGCTGTGGTTCTGTTTGTTTTATTTTGTTGCTACTATCATGTGCTCGCCTCTTTTAATTCTTTCTCCCTTCTAAACTTCCATTTACAATCTGTGGTTTGGGGAAAAGGCCAAATATCTTTAATCTTTAAATTAAGATTAAGCAGGCACTCGGGGAATGCATGCTAATGTATGAGGTTTGGTACGTGAACTTTGTGATATCTTCTTTTCTCTCCAGGATTTATTAATATTTTTGTTTACTTTGTAAGTTCTGAGTAACTAGAATCTCTCTGGATAACTTGTTGTCCAACACCACCATTTGCATCAGTTTCCTCTACTAATCACCTTGATACTTGCATAGCTCTTTATCAGTTATAAAGTGCTTGCATGTACATTGCCTGCTTTTATCTTCACATGATCGTGAGAGATAGGCAGGTCGTATATTATTGTTATATTTTACAGATAAGAAAATTAAGGCATAGTTGGTGGTTATTCAGTGGATCTCAGCCAGGGGTTGCAGTTGAATCTCCGAGGGAAGTTTGTTCACTTTTACCTGCCTACTGCCTATACCTGGATATCCCAATTTCATGCCTACCAGAGAAAAGATTCCTTCCCAGGGCTCCCAGCAGAGTTCCCCGGATTAGCCAGACCCGCATCACCTGGCCACCTCCAGCTACACAGGAGGCTGGACAGGAAGAAACCTGGAGTGATATCTCAAAACATTATCCTGTCCTCGTACTGGGAAACTTGTGTACCTCGCCAACCCCCAACACTTTCCTCTCATCTAGCAGTTGTCGCCCTCCTGCAAGGTGGCCATTTAATGCCAGGTCCTTGTACCTTTTAAAATCATTTCATGTATCACCAGTGGCTCCCCTCATTTTGAAAAAAAATGCATTATCTCATTAATCTTTATAACTCCGTGGGATGGGTAATATTTTCCCTTCTTTTACAGTGAGAATTACAGATTGAGAAATGTGCCCAAGGTTCGTAAGTGGAAAGCTCATAAGTGGCAGATCTACCTTGACTATAAAGCTCAAGCTCTTAACCATGACACCAACCCAGTGGTTCTCCATTACTTAGCATTGGTAGCACACTTTCAAATATCAAAATCTTTGGTACACTTGAGATTAAAAACTCAAAGCAACACTGAATGAATAATCAGTCATTACAACCCAGTCACCATCATTGGAGGGTTTTGAGAGAGAGACATGACCTGACTGTTGTTTTAATAGGATCACCAGATGCTGTATTGAGAATACAGAGTTAGGAGTCAAGGGTATGACAATAATCGCTTCCCATCTGATTCAGAGTAAAAGCCAAGGTCGTTGCATTGGCTTATGAGGCCCTCCGCAACCTGCCACCTCTCCTTGCTGTACCTGCCTGCCGCACATACACTTCTCTCCTCCATACCGACATCCTCGCGCCCACAGGTGTGCTCCCCACTCAGGGCCTGCATGCACTTGCTGTTCCGCTACCATGAGCGCTCTTCTGCCAGGTGGCTGCTTGGCTTGCATTCCTCACCTCCTTCAGGGCTTTACTTAAATGTCACCTTCTTGGCCGGGCGCGTTGGCTCATGCCTATAATCCTAGCACTCTGGGAGGCTGAGGTGGGAGGATCGTTTGAGCTCAAGAGTTTGACACCAGCCTGAGCAAGACTGAGACCCCATCTCTACTAAAAATAGCAAAAAAATTAGCTGGGCAACTAAAAATAGAAAAAATTAGCTGGGCATGATGATGCTCACCTGTAGTCGTAGCTATTCGGGAGGCTGAGGCAGGAGGATCGCCTGAGCCTAGGAGTTCGAGGTTGCTGTGAGCTAGGCTGATGCCACAGCAATCTAGCCCAGACAACAGAGTGAGACTCTATCTCAAAAAAAAAAAAGTCACCTTCTCACTGTGGTTACTGTTAACCACCTCTTTAAACCTGTAGCTCCTCACCCCACACATATACACCCAAGCATGCATTCTCCATCCTTTTTCCCGACTATATTTTTCCCGTGCCACTTAATTTCTAATATACCATGTCATTTACTAATTTATTCTGTTTTCTCTCTTTTTCCCCACTGGAATGTAAGATCCGTGAAAACAGGAATTTGTGTGTTTTGTTTGCAGCTATATTTCCAGCTCCTAAAACCTAGGATACAGTAGGCATTTAATAAACATTTGTTGAATGAATATGTTCTTTATGCATGGCTCTGATTAGTTCTATGGGGTAAATTCCTAGAAATGAAATTAGCACATTACAGAATGTAGATATTTAAAAAATGATACATATGACCTTAAACCCTGTCCTTCCCAAGGTTGAATAGATTTATACCCCCATCAGTAGCTACGAGACAGGCCTGTAGTGCAGTGGGTCAGTCATAGCTCACTGTAACCTCAAACTCCTGGGATCAAGCCTCCCTCCCACTGCAACCTCCTGAGCAGCTGATACTGCAGGCACATGCCGCCACAGCGCAGATAATTGTTTTAAAATGTTTTTTTTCAAAGATGGGCTCTCACTGTTGCCCAGGCTGGTCTCAAACTCTTGGGCTCAAGCGATCCTCCTAAAGTGCTAGGATTACACATAGGAGCCACCCACCACACCCGGCCTGATTAAGTGAATTTGTATTTGTTTTTTCATTCACTTCTTCCTTTGGTAATGATTAACTTGTGTCCTTTGCTCATTTTTTAAATTTAGTTTTAGTGTTTTCTAATTTCGTGTTGATGTTTTACTAAGGTCTGTTTCAAAGTTTTCAATTCAGATTAATTTATATGTATTATTTTGCCAGGCTCCAATTCTTAATTATTGTAGCATTTTAATATGTTTTAATATCATCTTTTTATTTGTTCTTCATTTGTTATTCTAAATAAATTTTAGGATCATTCTGTCAAGTTCTAGAATAGATGGGGAGTTAACTTCCTAAAACGGAAAGTGAGATCATGCCACTCTCTCATGGAAAATCTTTTAATGACTCCTCACAGCCTTCAGAATATAAAGGCCACACTTAATGTCACCTCCAGAGCCTTCCTAGACCTCCCCCAGCCAAGCTCTCCAGTCTTATTTATTCCTGATCCCTGCTTAAAATTTATACTTCCTATTTGTATCCATATCATATGCTATTTCTCACCTCTCCATCTGCCTTTAATGACCTTGATTATGACCTTGATTAATTCCTGTTAACCCTAAAATTCTATTACCACCTCCTGGCCTATTTTCACACTGACCAGGCTCTGTGGCCACTCAAGTGTGTCCATTGTCACCTTGTGTATGTCTCTGCCACCACGTAACCCACTGCATAACAGTGATGAGTTCATCTTTCTAGTGAACTCGGTGGGAACACCTCTTGTTCATTTTGTATTTCTAGTACCTACCACACTACCTGTCATACAGTAGGTGGTGTGGATGGATTAGAGGAGAATATTCAAGACTGGAAATAGGGAGATAGATTGTTGCAATAATCAAAGTGAAAGATAATTAGGGTCTTGACTAGGGCAGTGGTGGGAGAAATGGGATATATTTGGAAAATATTTAAGAGAGAAAATTGGCATGGCTTTGTGTCTGGATGAATATGAGGGTAAGAGAGAGAATATGTTTTAAATCTTAGATTTCCAACTTAGACTCCAAGTGGATGTTAGCGCCTTAACCATATTTAGACATTTAGGAGGAGGGGCAAATTTAAGGAGAATGTAACAGGGACAATTTTAGCTGTGTTGTGAGAGGGAGATGCCTTTATGATACACAGTGGAGATGTCTAAGAGGCAGGGGGATGTAAATAGGTTAATTATATGCTTTTATTGTTTAAGGCAGGACCTTTTTGAGATTGAAACAGGAGCTGATAATAATTGTGCCAGGACAACAAGCATAAGCCAGGAGTGACACCAAGTAACTGGGCGTATGGTCTTCCTATACGAAAAGATCAGATGTGAAGCTCAGAGAGAAAGGTCTGGAATGTAGTTAATGGTTTGTGAATCATTAGCAGTAGGTGCCCTGAAAGAGTGTAAAGCTGCCTTGGAAGAGTTTATAGGATAAGAAGAAGAGAAAAGGGGGAAGGCAAAACCATAAGGAACACTGACATAGTGATTATCAAATGGGAAGATTTTTTTCAAAGCACTTGTGTCCCCAAATTTTCCTAAAGATTCTGATACCCTAACTAACCATTCCCACATCCCCTTCACCCTCTCACCAACCATCCCTATCTCCCACCCCACCCCACCCCAGGTACTTTTTTGGCCCCAAACTGCAGCCGGAAGTGATTTTTTAAAAGACTGAAACTACAGGTTTATAGGGAGGGCAGAGGAAGAGCAGCCAACAAAGGAAACTACAAGTGGCCAGAGAGATAAGAACCAGGAGACTATAGTTCAACTTGAAAGAAACAGCTAAAGGTGGTCAGTAATGTCAAAGGCTGCAGGGAGGCTGAGTAGTATGAGGAACTGAGAACTGTCCATCGACTCTGGCGTTTAGGAGGCACTGTTGCCCTTTTCTGGAGGGGCCGGTGTACGTTATCCTGCAGCAGGCAGAGGAAGGGGGAGGAACAGTAAAGTTGTGAAGGGTGGACAGGAGTAGCCTACCAGCATTCCTGCAGCATTGAAGGGGGGAGGCTTGCATCTTGTTTTAAAAGTGAAGATAAAGCACATCAAGTCTGATTTATCGACTGCAGGAAGCAGCCAGTAGAGAGGGCAAGGCAAGAGAGGGAAGAAATACCAATCCGAAGTCATATTTAAGCTTTTTTGCTGAGTCCCTCTCTCCGTCAGGAGTACCTGTGCTGTATTATAGTTGAATGCCACCAATCCGTTCCAGTAGGAGTCCCTTTGACTTTGAAAACCACCATCCAGGTGTCTTTCTATTTGGTTGGCTTGGGATTAGATATTTCTCCCTCTTTTTCTAAAGACTCAAGATGGGAGCCTTTGAAGAGAATATAAATTTGTCTTCTAGTTGCATTGATTTGCTGAAATACCACTGGTAAAGTGTTGATAACCCACCAATCTAGATTTATGAGTCAGTGTGATGCATCCTTCTTGATAGATTTACGAACATACTGTAGGCAAACATATTTCTTTAAAACATATATATGTGTGTTTACATGGTATCATATGTATTAGATGGAAAAGTGAGTTTTTAAACCAAAAATTAATTTTTTTTTCTTGGAAGTCCCATTAAGAAAAAAGATGTTATAATAGAAATTGTTCTGTTTTCTGATCTGCTATCTCATAGTCAGAAGTTAGTTGTAAGGTTAACTTCCTCACAGGGAAGACGGCAAGGACACCCGCAGAAGGAAAAGAAATGTTTAATTGCTCTGCAAAGGCCCCAACATGCTCTGAAAAGTAAAGATTTCAGGCTTAATGTGCATGGAACAAAAGGCCGTTGTGAGCTGTGTACAAGAGTTGGTGAGAGTTTGTATTCTGCCCCTTTTTTCTGTGGGAGTTATTTCCTGTTGTTGACTAGAGTTCTTTATTTAGAACCACCTAGCTTCAGAATGCCTGCTAGCTTGCAGAAAAGTGTATGCTTAAAACATAGGCTTATTTCAAGACAATCTGTTTGAAAAAAGTCATACGATGCATGCACTGAGACCACATCATGTTCTCAAAGGTCAGGATCCCCAATACCAAGAGACACAATAAAAAAAGAGCCAAAATATGTTTTGTGTAGTAATTGGTGGTCACCTGAGTGCCTAGTGAAAGATACTTTGTGAGGAAAGTGTGTTTCCATTTTTCATTTTTTTAAAAAACATGATTTCACTTTTTAGTGTTAAATGAGTTGTTTGGCATTTTAAGGAAGTATCTACAAGCCTACCATATTTTGTGAGGAAACTTTTATCCTTTTTAGCATGATAGAAGTTAGTCTGGCAGGTAAGAAATAATGCCCCAAACATGGCTTTAAACCAGTTATCATCTTATACTTACTCTATGAGCTGGGCTTCCTTTTGAAGAACTTTAGGTTGTTTTAGCATTATCATTGGATTTTATAGTCTAATATTAAGAGAGAGGGAAGAAGGATAGTATATCATAATGAGTGAGAGGAATAAATTGTTTATTACTGAAATCATGGGGAACAAATGAATGCTTGAAATACAAATATTGTCCAAGATTTATTAACAGATACTAAAAGTTATAGAAAAAAATCTTACAGTTTTATTTCATGAGAACCATAAGGAAGAAAGAAAAGAAAATGTATTTCTTTAACCTAATAAATTCTGAAACAATAAATTAAAATTGTTTATTATAATATATTTATTTGCTTTTCATACTTTTTAAAAATAAATCAAAAATTCTAGATAAAATAGAAGCCACTTGTGTGTGTCTCTCTCTGATTCTTTTATCCCCTTCCTTTATCAGGTACTTTCCTGAATGGTCTGTATCTCTACTGTATTAGTATTCCCTATAACTGCATACATATGTATCTATAAACAATATACAGCAATGTTTTGTATGTTTAAAATATTTTGTATAAGTGGTATTATATTGTATATACTTTACAACTTGTTTTATTTTACTCATTATGTTTTTGAGATTTAACATTATGTTTTGAAATCAACATTATGTTGATCAGTGGTACCTTTAGTTCTTTTTAACTATGATAGCTTTCAAGTGTATCAATTAATTCTCATCCTGGTGAACCTTAAGGTCGCTTCCAATAGTTTGCTATTACACGCAATGCTGCCACAAGGATTCTTCTTCTGTGTCTCCATGGGGACAAAAACAAGAGTTTCTCTAGATTCTAGACTTAGCCCTTCTCGTCCTGAATTCCTCAGGAGAATTAAGCTCCAATACCCTAAGATATCCATTGTAGGTAATGAATCAACTTCTGCCCTGTAAGTCTAGAATGGTTCAGTATTGGGCTGGAACTAGAGATTGATAAGCAGCTCCTATGAACGAATGTGCTCATCTCTTCCTAACTCTGGAGTTCAGTTAGGAGGCTTGAAATACCCACTGTGTGGTATTGACACCACAGAAATCAGCAAATGCTACAAATAAGAGCTTCCTTCCCCGCCCCCACAGCTGGTTATTAAACATTTGCCGGTACAACACTGATTTCAACTTTATACCATCCTTGGAAGAACGGAGAAAATAGTCTCTTGAATCATTTTCTGTAGGGCTTATCTTTTCATGAAACCTCAGTTGAGAAAGATTGCAGGTTGTGTGGGTATCTCCAGCTTTGCTAGATAATGCCAAATTATCTCCAAAGTGGTCATACTAACTTACATACCCACCAGTGGTTTATGAGAGTCCTTTTTTTTTTTAACTACATTCTCATCAATATTTGTTATTGTCAGACTTTAGTTTTTGTCAATTTGATAGCTATGAACTATCTCTTTATAATATGCATTTTTCTGATTAATGAGGTTGAGTATCTTTTCACATGTTTATTGAGCATTTGAGTTTCCTCTCTTACCTATTTCGGTTGGATTCACGTGTCATTTTAAAAACAGACTCAGAAGAGTTCTTTATTCATTCCGAATACTAATCTTTTGTTGATTCTGTGAATCACATATATCATTTGACAGCCTTTAGCTTGTTTATATGTTGTGTAATAGATGTTTAATTTCAATGTAATCAAAGTTATTGATCTTTTTATTATGGTTTGTGCATTGGGTGTCTTGTTTTTTTAATAGTTTGAATCTCTACAGGAAACAGAATTCCACTGAAATGATTCAACTAAAGAAACGTTAATAAAAAAGACATTTTACAGAGATGTGACAAAAGTTGAGGCATAGAAGACCAACAATACTTGGAAACTGTTATTATCCTATGCCTGAAGGGGGAAGGAGAGGAAATGGTGTTGCTGGAACCTGCAGGGAGTTGGTGTCCCAGAGAAGGGGCTACTGCTGAAGCTGTGGTCATGGAGGGATGGGTACTACCAGGTAGGGGCCCAAAGCAGGAGGGAGCAGGGAAGCAATGCTCCAGCCTCTCCCCCTTCTGACGCACTGATCTTCTGGTGCCTTCTTTGTCTGAATCTAATTGGACCTAGTTAGCAAAGGAGCTTGGATGAGGCAGTCTCTAGAGGTCAATATTTCAAGGCATGAAGCCAAACAGAGGCAAGTAGAGAATGGATCTCAGGAGATGAACAATAATCAGCACACATTCCCTTATCCTAAAGCCATAAACATATTTTCCTATATTCTCTCCTAAAAGTTTTAAAGTTTTGTTTTACATATTTAGATTTTGGTTCACCTGAAAGGTATGTTTTGGTAAATATTAGGCACCTAATTTTATTTTTTGGGCAGGTAACCATGTGACTCTGAGCTGTTTATTGAATAGTCCATTCTTTCCCCACTAATCTGTGATCTTACTTCTGTCATATATTACACTTCCGTATATGCGTGCCTATATTTCTGCATCCTCAATTCTGTTCTATGGACCTATTTATCTATACCTATGCCAACACCATTCTGTTTTAATTACTAGAGCTTTATAGTAAGCTCTAATATCTGACAGGATACAGCCCCCATCTTGTTCTTTAAACTTATTACAGCTATCCTTGGCCCTTTTCTACTCCAAATAAATTTTAGGATTAGTTTGCCAAGTTCTATGGAAGGAAAATATATTGGGATTTAAATTGCATTTAATTTGTTGATGAGTTTGGGGGGGGGGACTGGCATTTATATAGCATTAAGTATTGTCCATAAAATGATATGCCCACTCCTTAATTCTGATCTTTTCATCTGATGAACTTTTGGAAAGGTGTTTATTTTCTCACTTTTCATTTTTGGCTTTAATGTGAAAATAGTAATTCTGGAATCTTTATTCTCATGGCTGTTAATTTTTATCATTAAAACTAAAAGCATGGCTGGGCGTGGTGGCTCACACCTGTAATCCTAGCTCTCTGGGAGGCCGAGGCGGGCGGATTGTTTGAGCTCAGGAGTTCGAGATCAGCCTGAGCAAGAGCAAGACCCCGTCTCTACTGTAAAATAGAAAAAAATTAATCGGACAACTAAAAATATATATAAAAAATTAGCCGGGCATGGTGGCGCATGCCTGTAGTCCCAGCTACTCGGGAGGCTGAGGCAGAAGGATCGCTTGAGCCCAGGAGTTTGAGGTTGCTGTGAGCTAGGCTGACGCCACGGCACTCCAGCCCGGGCAACAGAGTGAGACTATGTCTCAAAAAAAAAAAAAAAAAACAAAAACTAAAAGCATGATGTCCAACAGTTTTAAAGTAGCAATGTATCAGAATGGACTGGAAATGAATATCTGAATAATAAAAAAAATTTTATACCCTTTTGTAAATTGCGTTGAAATTACCAATATTAGTCCCACAGAAGCTTTTTTTCCTGCAGCCCGGTAGTGGATTTTGCTGCACTCAGTGTGATGAGGCCAAATGAATCGCTGCAGTCATAATCAGGGAATCCGGCACGTTTTGAGTGAGATTTTTGACTCAATGTGACTCTTTCAGATGTATGTTTTCTTTTAATGAATCATCTTTAGGGACGATTGAATACTTGCATTGTCTGAGCAGTTTCAAGAGCGTAGAGTGTACGTTTATTTGTAAGAGAACAGAACAGCAGTGGGCGTCCGTGCTACAGACGATATTCTTGGGGTATTTGCTGCCATCCACTCGCCTTTCTAAATTTGGTGTTACAGATTCAACTTCTGTTTTTAAAAAGGGAAGTTGCATATAGATCATTCACACTATTATTTTCTCCTTAAAGCCAGTTTCTCTAACAATTGCCCATGTAAGGAGTTTCATATAACCTAAACGAGACTTCTCTAAGAAAACAGTTTTGAAACAAATGTTACTTAGCAAGATTAAATCTTTGTTCAGTATTTAAAGTGTGTTTTAAAAAACAATTGACTGGTTACACAAGTGTACCTGCTGTGGTGGTGTTTTCTCTCTGAGCTGCTTTATTTTCTTCTTATTTGACTTTACTCTGTACATTTCTGAAATTTTAGAAATAAAAATTTATTAATTTAAAAATAGAATTTTTTTTCAATTTAAAGCAAAGGACTACTATTATTAGACAGTTGGATAATTTTGAAGTCTTGCTTATTCTGGCAACAGGTCTCTAAAAGACAATTCTACATCGATGACTAAAAGAAAAGGTAAATTCTATATTGTCTTGGCAAGTTGTTACCTACCTCTCCTCCAGAAAACTAATAAAAATTCAAAGTGGCAAAGAGCTGATTCATTTTTAGTTATATACTGTGTTTACATGTGACTATTTCCTCTGTTCACATGTTTATTTTCTAATGATACCCATAGCCTGAACTTAAAAGCATTTCCTGGGCACCTATACACATTAAAGCCTTGAATTTCTTTAACTTCTCAAAGTAGAATTTTTATAGCTGGGACTTGTAAACAATGGTAAACATAGTGTTTACATTACAAAAACTGCCATACTTTTCTTAAAGGTTCTCTTTACCCAATCAAAGATGGTTTAAAGGTACACAATCCTAGATGGTTTCTACAATAGATATAAGAATATATACCAGAAAATAGAATTTAGTCTAGCCAGTCATATAAATTTGTTTGATTTTGAAACATAAAGACATCTGGCATCAGAGTAATACTTTTGAAAAAAAAATATTTTTCCTATCATCATTTTGCCAAGTTTTCCTTGTAATTACTATTGGTTGATTATATTTATAACACGTTTGATTATTATATTTTTATATTTTATGAACAAGAGAGCGTGAATGTAACAGTAATAAATGGTTGTTGGAACCATTCGGGCAGTCATCTGAAAATATGGATAGGTAAGTCTTTTTTTTTTTTTTTTTTAATTTATCTCAAGGTTGATGGCCTAAGCATATATTTTGGTCCTCTCTAACCTCTAGCTGGCTTTTTTATCCATAAATATAAGTTGCTGCTGTGTTTAAAAATATGATTTAACTGGGACTTTTAATTCTTAAGTAGGAAGAGAAAAATCTTCATTAAAAAGTACAAAATGGAGGAATTATGGCAATAATTTGGTGTTTACTTGCAACGTTGTGCCAATCATAGTGAACCTGTATAGATTAACAGATTAACTCTTAACCGTATATACTCTCTGAGGAAATTTTTAGCATGAAAGATTAACCTCTTCTTGAGTTTATGAAGCTGGTGGAAGCTCTCCAGCATTTCTTAAGTTATTCATTCATTCATTCAGTGATACTTACTGAATGCCTAACGTGTCAGGTACTGTTCTAGAGGCTAGAGAAAGAGTGATAAACAAGAATGGCAGTTTTATGAACCGTATTGGAAATGAGTAAGAGGCTAGACGGTGTGAGAAGTTTATTTCTTTTTTGTTGTGGTGGTTGTGGGTTGTTAATTCTGTGGGTTAAAATGTGGTGCTAACAAGGCTAAGGGCAGGCAGGGTTGAAGTTTTTTGTGTAAGAAATAGAATTGTTGTTATTCCATGGCCCTAATGTAGGGGTGGAGCTAAGTGGCATCCAGTTTCCTGCACAGCACTGCCCTGGTGTTGGTCTCTACACGGTGACTCTGTATTTCCTGGCTGTAAGCCACCTGCCATTCTTGAGAAGTTTGTACTCTTCTCAAGAAACTCAGCACTCCTGGATTCTACAAAAAATTTCAGTGAATGTTAGATCGTGCAGCCTCCAGACTTTCTTTGTCCTTGGGAGTCAGCTTGATAAACTGAAGAGTTCAATTGGTAGGTCCTTCTCAGAGCCTCTGCTTATTCCGCTGTGAGATGTGGGTGGTGGTTCTTGTCCAGCACAGGAAAGGTGTCAGAAAGTACCTTGTCAATTGTCCTGCTGCTGTACAAAGGAATGTTGGGGAGGAGGGGTATTCCAGACTTCACAGCTTGGTGACTTGAACCCTAATGGGTAACAAATTCAGGAGAATAGGGATAGGACTGCTGAAATCCATCTTCTGAACATAAAAAGTAATTCAAAGAATATATCCTATTGAAGAGAGCACATTATCACTATTTGTATTTCTAGTCCTTTCATTTAAATGTGTAAATGTGAAATTGGTTTTTTATTCTTCCAGACAAGCTGGGCAAGTTACAAAACATTTTATCTCATTTGAGCCCTAAAAGTCCGCTATGAGGATAGTCACTGTTTCATAGACTCCGAGCTCTAGGAAGGGCCTCTAGAAATCTTTGTGTCCAAGCTTCTTCTTTTTTTTTTTTTTGCCAGGTGCAGAAGCAGGTTCAGTGATGCTGGGGTTCTGATTCCACCTCCCTGTTGGCTATGGCCGAGGAGCTGGACTCAAAATCACCTGGCTCAAGAACCCAGTGCTTTTTTTACCAGAACTGGTGCTGATCCTAAATCTGTGATGTAGTAGTTTAAAAAACTGAAAAGTCATAGATTAATTGTAGTTACGTAATTAATTTGTACAAGATCTTCAAACTCTTAATCCAGGACTCTTCATCACACCAAGCTCGTTCCCAGGAACAAGAGAGGTCTGGAGGCTGTACAATTTCTAACATGCATTGAAATTTTCCGTGAAAGCCAAAAGTGCCGAGTGCCTTGAGAAGAGTATGAATTCCTCAAGAATGACAGATGGTTTATAGGCAGGAGAAAACACAGAGTCAGTGTGTAGAGACCAACAGGTAGTGCCATATATATCAGGAACTGGGGACAAGGGGAGATATCTGTGAGAAGCAACTACCAGGCTTGGTGGAGTAGCATCCCAGCAGGAAGGGAACACTGCAGTTTTCCAAGTCACCAAGAAAGGCCTTTGCATTTCAGTGGACTTCACAAGTTTTTGAAGATTTCAATGGAAAATAATAGCAAATGGAACAGGAAGGAAGCTCATACCCAACAGAAGCCATCTTCTCTAGTAATGGTTACAGGGGACTAACCAAAAAAGCTAGAAAAAAACAAAATGGTTTTAAAAGTATTTTTTTTAAATATTGCCACATTAAGATTGTATTTCAAGTTAATATTTAAATATTGTCAGATTTTTAAAAGATAAAAAGGCGTATCTCTGACAGACAAATGAAACCTCCCTCAGAACATAAGGGGTGGAATTGCAAAGCAGTGCGTAACAATATGGAAAGCTTTGCAACAGCAGTCCTTTGCTGGAGTTGTAGTTCTACTTGTATAAATTGTGATTTCAGGGAGGAGCAGAAGAAAGAAAATATTTGGTGGAAGAAGAGATGGAGAAAAGTTTGCAGAAGTAGATGAGTTCACTTGCTCCTTTGGTAGAATGAAGTTTAAATTGCTAGAGGCTGAAAAGGACTGAACCTATCTGTGCCATCTTTGTGAGAGTAGTTTTCCAAATCATTGTATCCTATATCAATTCCTTGATAGGTGATATGGCTTGCAGAACTTTATTTTGAAGATTTATTCCAAGTTTTCAGTTATCTGAATGGTCAGTACACAGTTAGGAGCTCCTTTTTATACATGAAAAGATTATTTAGCCCAGCTGGCTGTACAATTTGTTTAATAACTGAAATGTTTCTCTTTTTTTGCCATAAAACCAAGACCAATACTTGCAAGGCATATAGATGGATGATTGTCACTAGTATTTCAGGTGGAACCTGAAAAATAAAATATAATGTAGGTGAAAGAAAAATTAAATTAAGTAAAGTTCAAAACCTGTTTAAAAGTCTCAGTTTTACATATCCAGCTCCTCCCTTGTTTCTTTGGTGCGTGCTAATTAAGTGCTAAAAGTAGCCTTCAGTTCATCCAGTGGTGTACTGTCTGCAAGATGTGAGGGCACAGAGGCTTTCAAAAGAGAAGCTGCGAAGTGTAAATGAAGTGCCCAGAACTACAAAGTGATGCTGAGAAATACCTCTCTGGAATTAAACTCATGAGCATTTTTTAAATTTTACTATTACAGTTCTAGACTTATTAAAGGACTATTTCTTTTCTCCCTAAACAGGTATGTTTCTGATAGTTAAATGTGGATGACTAGCCTAATTTCTTACAACCGTTCTAAAGTTATGTTATATGAAATTGAGAGGAAGAAAATCTAAATTCTGGACGAGGCCCTGAGAGTAAGATTGTTTAAATGAGCTTTTAAATGTCCCAAAGGGTGAAAACCAAACTTACATGTTCACTAAGCATTTCTTGTTTATTTGCTAGAATAAATAATAATTTTTTTAAAAAATCATGCCATTGTGTACTGAAGGGAGTTGACTTCAAAAGTGTAGAGAGGTACTTTTCTGGGGAGCATACGTGTTTTTTCAAAGTGCAAGTCCTCATAGATTTGAATTTCCAGGGTTGGGTGGGGGTGCTGCCCTGGCCTGTGTGTGACTCAGCCTGGGTTGGGGGTGAAGGAGGGAGGGAAGGGTTAACCACCTGGTGTTGGACCACATCAGCAGCTGTTGAAGCTGCCACTTCACGCTTTGACTTCTGGGTGGAAGATGCCAGATTCTAAAAGTGGGGGAAGTGGGAGTTGTGTGTAATATGTGCATTGATAACATGTTACTGCCTTCAAAAGTATAAAGAGGTGGAAACCATTTTACCCCAAAACTCAGGTTGCTCTCCTAAGAACTCAAACCTTTACTGAGCATGCAGAGAATATGCACTTTATGGAGTTTAGCAGAATCACGTGTCCATCCTGGAGACACAAAAATTGTCACGTTGATTTTAATCCTTATCTTTTGTATGGGAACACTGCATTTGGTAATCCATTTGCTAGAAAATATCCAGGTGTCACAAAAATTCTGCAGTTCTAACTTTCTGCTTACTTCAATTCATGAATAGCAGTTTAAATTCATTTTAAATTCAACAGAGCTAATGCCTCTGGCCTTTGCTACAAAGATATCACAGGAAGAGATTATTGCAGCATCTATTTCAATGGCTTTTCCTTACTTAAAGTGAGCACTGAAAGTATAAGTGAGTGGGTGGTTAGGAAACTGTTAGTAGTTAATGTCGTCTCTAAAATGCAGAACTCTGGAAATGAAAAATATCTTGGCTTCATAGCAAAATGTTTGAATGCTATGCCACTCAGGCACAAACTGAGCAAGACCTGCAGAGAGCTGTTGAGCACTGCTTCCATAATATCTAATTTTGAAAGCCACTGTAATGAAACTTTCCAAAGATATCCACAAATAATGAACTTTTGGCTTTGGTTATACTTAAAGAAACATCTATATAAGATTTTAATTATACTGAGGGTCCAGCAAAATCCTTTTCCTTTCCCCTTAAAGATAAAACAAGAAACATTGTCTCTTCTACCAACATTTTAGCCCAAGTTTAATTTCGATAAGATCATCAATTTGATTGATAACCAACCATTACAGAACAGTTTGAAGAGGTCTAAATTTGTCTGATGTTAACGACTTATAATCACCTTTATGTTGGGTCTTAAAGCTTTATTATCCTTAAATACAACTAGTATGGTGGACCATTAAACGCCAAAGTGATCTAATATTGACTGGGGTGGCAGCCAAAATTTTAAGGTTCCTGAATTACTCCTTTAACATCTTTACACTGAATGTTCATGTAATTTTAAAAATAATCATTAATTTTCCCCCGGAGCTGTCTCTCTGGCCTCTTTTCCTAGTGCTCTTAAATTCTCACCATTTGGGCATACACACGTCCTCTTACAACTAGAATAAACTTCCCTGCTAAATGTAAGTAGTTCAAAGCATAAGCTTTCTTTCAGGGAGGGGAAAGGCTATCAACATGAAAACTTGCGGGCAGCGGACGGCGCCTCCGACCCCCTGCGTCTCCAAGGCTGGCTTCCCTCCCGCTGGCTTCCGGGTCTGCGCCGCGGCTCAGGCTGCCACGAAGGACGCAAGTCGGTCTGTCCGGCTCCGAAAGTGCTGTTGACTTGGTGTCCCATTCGAGCGTCGGGCTGGTACCACCACGCGCAAGGGACTTTTCTGCCCCCGGCTCACAGCTAGAGCCCTCACCTTGTCATTGGAACATCTCTGCGGGCTGCTGGTGCGTCCCGAGACGGGGGCGTCGGGGGAGTGTCCCGTAGCGGACGCCTGTCCCAGGACCCCGCAGGCGGCGTGGATGCTGCGCCCGAGGGTCAGATCTTCGCCCCGCGCCCCCCGCGGGGACCCTGCCCGCCGGGCTGACCGGCCCCACGTTGCCGAATAGCTCAGATGCTTGTCATATTTGCGGTCGCGCGACTCAGCGGGCTGTGCGCGCGCTGCACCCGCCGCCGCCTTTGTCACTGGCCGCTTCGTCATTTGCTGAGTATTTTCTGGAGTGTGTGTGTGTCTGTGTGTGTGTGTTGGGGGGGTGACTGGTGGTAGTTGTGGTCCTCTCGCCGGAGTGTCTTCTTTTTCTCTCTCCTCCTCTTTAAGCCATTCCTTAGGAGAAAATAAAGGGCGCGCCGGCCGGAGAGGGAGGTGTGGGCGGCGCTGCCAGCCCGGGTCTCTCGGCTCCTCCAGCCCCTTGCTGCTCCTCCACGGCCGCGGCCCGGCTCCGCGTTTATCGCCTGCCGGGGCGGGGGCGGGGGCGGGGGCGGGCCGCGGGAGGGGCGGGGCCTCCGGAGCCGGGCCGGGAGCTCGCGGGAGGCTCGCTGGCCGCACGTCACTACTGCTCGGCGAGCGCTGGAGCACGAGCTGCCGCTGGCTCGGT
>CAUYSK010098661.1:0-28503 GCA_963575035.1 Avahi laniger | reverse complement strand
TAGAAAGGCCAGGCGTGATGGCTCACGCCTGTAATCCTAGCACTCTGGGAGGCTGAGGCAGGTGGATCCCTCAAGGTCAGGAGTTTGACACCAGCCTGAACAAGAGCAAGACTCTGTCTCTACTAAAAAATAGAAAGAAATGATCTGGACAACTAAAAAAAAAATATATATATATATATAGAAAAAATTAGCCGGGCATGGTGGCGCATGCCTGTAGTCCCAGCTACTCAGGAGGCTGAGGCAGGAGGATCGCTTGAGCCCAGGAGTTTGAGGTTGCTGTGAGCTAGGCTGACACCACGGCACTCTAGCCTGGCCAACAGAGCCAGACTCTGTCTCAAAAAAAAAAAAATAAAATAAAATAAAATAAAATAGCTTAGAAGAAGTCACCAAGTCAGTAGTACTCAAACCTAGTCTGTCTGAGTCCCACCAAGGCTCTCTCCCTGAGACCTTTGGGGTCTGAGGATAGGGCCGAAAGCCCACCCCCTGGGAGGGATGACGGAGGAATGTTCCCCACAGGAGAGAAGCAGGAACACTCTCCCCACCCCACACACATATGTACATCCTCTTACCCACACATACCCACTGCTTCCAGCTCTTCCGTACTACCCTACACAAATAAGGAATTTTTAAAGCATGAAGAGGCCTTTATAGATTATACAAACAAGGAAAGTTAGACCCAGAAAAGGTGAGCCACTTGTTCAACTTCATACAGCTAGTCAGAGATTGAGCAGCGACCAGAGCCCAAAATGTGTGGCCCCCAGTCCTTGGGCACCAGCTCGCCTTTCCAGAACCACCCTGGGTAGCCTCCTCTAGTCCCGGGTTGTACTTACATCAGCTCCCCACACTTTGCCTCAGCCCCCAGCTCATCCGTGGTGGGTAAGGCTGGGCCCTGGATGCTGCACACTGGCCTAAAGGGTCTTCATGGCCCCTCTGGTGGATCCTTGTCCCTAAAAACTCAAAAACAAAAGCACTGGGCTGCCAACAACAATCATACCAATAATAGTTTTTGTATACTTACTGTATCCCGGGCAATATCTCATTTCTTCCTTTTTTTTTCAAAGTCCTCAATTTCCTTTTATAAAGTTTATTTTTTTATTTGTATATAATCATGGGGGTACAATTACAAATTTTTTTACATTGATATATTGCATTGTGGTGAAGTTAGAGCCTTCATCTTCTATTTCTTACAACAACCCATAAGGTAGATACTAATGTTTTCCCATTTTTCCTATGAAAAGGAGGGCTCAGAGAGGTTAGATAACTCGCCCAAGGGCACAGAAATGGTCCAACACCCAGCCTTATGCTTTTAACCTTGCAGGACTGCTCCTCTGGAGGGACGACTGGAACCTAACTTCTTACACACGCACGAACACACATACCTTCCTTTCATTCACAGATGTGTCACCTGCCAAACTTTCTCCTCACCCACACTTCTAACCTCTTTTCTCTATGCAAACACTGAACACACCCAACCTTCCACTTATCTTCCCAGCTCATATACACAGAGACATGGACAATGGTCTCATACCCCCTAGTCCAGAAATGTGCACACACACCCCTAGATCTCCTACCCTCTACCCATGTTCACACACCACAGTAACCTCTCCAAAGGACACCCATAAACAGCCCACAGACATCACCCCATCCTGAGACTGTGCAACCATGTCTCAACAGACTAGGTCATAACTTTAAAGCCCCTTTGTTTATCTTAAACTTTTGGTCCTTCTGCCCACGAGGACAGATGCGTTATGTAGAGTTGCAGACTCTGGTCTCTGCCAGGAGACCGAGCTCCCTCTTCAGTTTTCTTTTTTTCTTTTCTTTTTTTCTTTCTTTCTTCCTTTTCTTCCCTTCCTTCCTTCCCATCCCTTCCTTCCCTTCTTTCCCTCCCGCCGTCCATCCTTCCTTTTTTCTTTTCGTTCTTTTCTTGCGTTCGGCTTTCTTTCTTTCTTTTCTTTCTCTGTTCTTTTCTTTCCCTTTTCTTTTCTTTACTCTTTTCTTTTCTTTTCTTTTTCTTTTTCTTTTTCTTTTCACAAGGTCTTGCTCTATCTCCTGGGCTAGCATACAGCAGCAGCATCATAGCTCACTACATATTCAAACTCCTGAGCTCAAGCAATCCTCCTGCCTCAGCCTCCCAAGCAGCTGGGACAGGCCAGTACCACCAGGCCTGGCTATTTATTTATTATTATTATTTTAATTTCAAAATATTAAGGGGGTACAAATGATTTTGTTACATGGACAGGTTTTATAATGCTTTAGTCAAAAATTTTCTATTTTTTTGTAGAGACAGGGTCTCGCTCTTGCTCAGGCTGGTCTTGAACTGGCCTCAAGCGATCCTCCCACCTCAGCCTCCCAGAATGCTAGGATTACAGGACTGAGCCACCACGCCCAGCCCCTTCCTCAGTTTTCTGAGCCCAGCTCCCAGTTTCTGATGGACAGACCCTCCAAGTTCAGGTGGGCTTTGGGGCCACTCTGCCTGGAGCTCAGCCCTTATCTCTCCACTCCTTCAGTGGTGCTGATCGGCGAATCAGGCGTGGGGAAGACCAACCTGCTATCCCGATTCACGCGCAATGAGTTCAACCACGACAGCCGCACCACCATCGGGGTTGAGTTCTCCACCCGCACTGTGATGCTGGGCACTGCTGCTGTCAAGGCTCAGATCTGGGACACAGCTGGCCTGGAGCGGTACCGAGCCATCACCTCTGCGTGAGCCCAGGCCTGGGGATCTGCTGGGTTGTGGGAGTCCTGGGAAAGTCAGGGAACACCTCCGGAGGAGAAGTGGAGGAGGAGGCAAGGGCACTCAGTAGTGTGCTCCCCGGGGTGGGAGGTGGGGAGGGATCATAGGAGACAGCAGTGCTGTGAGCAGCAAATGGGAGAGGCAGGATGTAATAACCCTGACAAGTAGGACTAAACCCAAGAATCAGTGCCACCGCTTCCCAAGCCTTTGCTACATGCCCAGGAAATTGCAAGGTACTTTATATTTTGGCATTTTATGTAACCCTTAAAGTATCACAGGAGTAAGGCACTATTTAAATACAAGCAAGGTGAAATCTGGGTGGAGCTGGGATGGGGACAGGCTGGGTGGACCGAGAGCACCCCCTTGCTTCTGCACAGTGCTCCACACTTGGCAACCTTCATGTAACCACAAACGCCAAAGGTTGGACCTGGCACCGGTATCTTGTGAAAACTCAGAGGACACACAGGACATTCCGGACACCATATCCAGAGTGTCTCCCAGTCAGTGTGAGGCCCAAGTGTGTGAAAGGTGGTCTGTATGTGTCAGGTGCGGGGTACAGGGGGATAGGAAGCGGGAGTCTGGGGCTTCGGTTATACACAGTCACCACTCCTAGTCACTTGAACTCTTACGAGCCTCAGTTGACTCATCAATAAATTGGGAATAATAAGACATCACCAGTCTGAAGATGACCCATGTCAACTCCAAGAGGGAGGCTGGATGCTTGCAGGGATGCTCTGAATGGTCAGGCCAGGGACCGCTGCAAGGATAGACATTTGGCTAGTCCTAGGTAAATGGCCACAGGAGAGAAGGGGGCACTGTAGGTTGAGGAGCCGTGTGAGGAAGATCTCAGAGGTGAGGCATCCAGGAGGCAGACTTGCCCAGAGCCCAGATGTGTGTTGGTGGAGAGCAGAGGCTAAAATCAGGACAAAAGGCCTGAGGAAGCAGAGGGGCTATGAGGAAGCCAGTGGAGGTTTTAAAGCAGGGAGGTGAAGCTTTGGAGGCGCCAAGACCAGTGTCCCTGGAGGGCACAGAACCTTGGGCTGCCCTGTTGGGCTTTGGGTCCCTGGACCTCAGTGTCTGTATTTCCAGATCTCTGGTACTCTGACAGTGGGTATTTTGGCTTAATGGCTTTTCTCTGATGCTGGGCCTAATGGCCGTGATCTTGTCTTTATCCATCCCTTCCACCCCCACCCAGGTACTATCGTGGTGCAGTGGGGGCCCTCCTGGTATTTGACCTAACCAAGCACCAGACCTATGCCGTGGTGGAGCGCTGGCTGAAGGAGCTCTACGACCACGCCGAAGCCACTATTATCGTCATGCTCGTGGGTAACAAGAGCGACCTCAGCCAGGCCCGGGAGGTTCCCACCGAGGAGGCCCGCATGTTCGCTGGTGAGAGCCTGCCACCGCCCAGTCTGATTCCTCCAAGCTTGTCCATAGCCCCCAACTCCAGCTTCCCCAGTGCCTGTGCTCACCCCTCGGGCCCCCAGCCTGAACTTCCTCCCCGCAGTCCTCTACCTCCATCCCCTCTTCTTCAAGATGTCCCAGCCATTCCCCTCTGGGACCCCGTGTCTCCCACGATGTCCTACCACTTACCCTGAGACTGCCTTCATCAACAACGATTCATAACTGATTTTAAGACAGCCCCGCCCCATAACGCTCAAAGATCCTGTGTAGAGGGGGAGCTTCCCTTAACCATCTGCAGTCACACTTTCCCCAGGAGTTTCGTGGGTTTAGAGGCTTCACAATATGGTAGCAGGATCTGGGGACTCACAGCCCAGCCTCCTGTCTCCTCTTGCCCAGTTACTAGATGTGGAACATGGAGCAAGTTCCTTATTTGTTCTTTTTGTGTTTCTGGATTTCAGTTTCCTAACTGAACCTACTTCATAAATTGTTTTAAGGATTAAATGAGCTACTACATGCCAGCGGTTTAGCACATAGCAAATGTACATAGTAAACACTAAGTTCATATTATTATTACTGCCTTTGACTCCCAATAATTAACGGTGTGTTTCCCTTCCTGGTAGAAAACAATGGTCTGCTCTTCCTGGAAACCTCAGCCCTGGACTCCACCAATGTTGAGCTGGCCTTTGAGACTGTCCTTAAAGGTTAGAGCCTCCATTTGGCACCCCCATTCCATCCCTGTGGCTTCTGTGGGCAGCAGTAGGAATGTAGACACCCAGCGCTCACCCCAGCGGATTCCCCAGCTCCTCTGTGGGGTCCTGGCACCGCTGCCTATCTCCCTTGACCCCCTCAGTTCCTCCCCCTACTTAGCCTGGAGCTTAGGGAAGGAAGCAGAAGGCCACACTTCTCAGCAGCTCAGTCTTGGTTCCTTCTCCACACAGGTGAGTAGAAGGGACCCAGGTACCCACACTCCACTTCCTTCCTTCAAAACCTCCTACAAGCGTGGCCACCCCCAGTGCTCAGAAGGGACATGCGGTGTGTGTGTGTGTAGTGCGGGGAGAGGCTTGGGCTCTAAGTCTTCTTCCGGCCTGATCATTGACCTCTGCCCTCTCAGAGATCTTTGCAAAGGTGTCCAAGCAGAGACAGAACAGTACCCGGACCAATGCCATCACTCTGGGCAGTGCCCAGGCTGGGCAGGAGCCTGGCTCTGGAGAGAAGAGGGCCTGTTGCATCAACCTCTGACCTTGGCCAGCACCAACCCTGCCCCCCCCTGGCTTTCTGGTGCCCCTCATCCCCACCCCAGCTCCAGGACCCTTCCTTGCCCTTTGGTTCCAGATGCCAGAGTGTCTGGTTCCCTGTTCGCAGCCCCCAGAGCCTTAAGGTCTTCATGCCCCACCACACATATCTCTGTTATCTTTCCACCCTTCACAGATGAGGACCCTCAAATAAAGCTGTGTTTTGTATTAATGCCTGGCCATTCCGCTGCCTCCTGTCTGTGCTTCCCCCTGCAACTTTGGCCCCTCCTCTGAGTCCACGATGCCCTTCCCCCACATCTTCTATCCTCCCACCATACCCACTGCCCCTCAGGGCCAGCTGCCTCTGGAGTCCTGTGGTCTGGGGACAGTGCCAAGGGGGTGGGAGGTGCCTGCCCTTCCCTTTGCCAAAGCCCAGGGCAGGTGGGGGAGGGAGGACAGCCTGGAGGGGAGGGGGTATCTGGAAGGCAAGACAAAGGAAATCATCAGTGGGCACCATCTGGTGCCCAGGGCCCTGGTGCCAAGAACTGAGGTCACTCCAATGCCAGGGGCAAGGGGAGGAGGCAGGGGGAGATGCAAAGGAAAAGGGGGAGTGAGGGCCAGCCCTGTACGTGTGTGCTGGGGAAGGGGTATTTAAGCCTGGGAGGTGGAAGGTCCAAGTCCTCCATCCAGTCTTCTTCCTGATCCCAAAGAGGAGGCATAGATTGAATCTGATGGGGTGAGTGGGGAGGGTCTATCTCTCAGCTCTCTGCCCCTTCTCCACGGAGCCTGGGAGAGGGCTGTCCAGGCAGGGTCTCTGTCACCCTGACTCACTTTCCCCCTGTTCTGCAGGGCAAGGGAGAAGGAGGGCTGATCGTATCTCCAAAGAAGAGAAGGGAGTAAATGGAGAAAAAAAACAGGGGCTGGGTGTGGTGGCTCACTCCTGTAAGCCTAGTACTTTGGAAGGCCAAGGAGGGAAGATTGCTTGAGGCCAGGAGTTCAAGACCAGCCTGAGCAAGAACCAGACCCCAACTCTACAAAAAACAGAAAAATTAGCCAGGCATAATAGCATGCACCTGTAGTCCCAGTTACTAGGGAGGCTGAGGCAGAAGGATCGCTCAAGCCCAGGAGTTTGAGGTTGCTGTGAGCTATATATAACGAGGCCACTATACTCTGGTCAGGGTGACAGAGCGAGACCCAGTCTAGAAAATAAAGAAATAAATAAATAAAGGCAGCAGGGGGTTGGGTGGGGGATTGAGAGCTTGGAGACTCAAGTAGGGAGCTGTGGAGAACAGAGAGGGGGAGCCCAAGGGTGGTAGGGAACTCTGGAGACATCCACTTCCTGCAAGGTGTGTAAGGGCACAGAGTTACACTAGAGAAAAGCCCAAGCTACAATCCCCAGGGCAGATCCTCCCACTCACCCCAAGGTGGTATAGACTCACATGCAGAGAAAGACAGCCTTAAGTAATAATACTTTTAATAAAATTAAGTTCTTAATAGCACATTTAATACATTAACCCTCCCCCTTCTTGGTTTCTCTGCATTTTGTGCAACATCACTTTGACTTGATTACTCATGGGTCCATTTTATTTCCCGCCTTTATTTTGCTTTTGAAATCTTTTTCCTTGGTGGATTTGTACGTGTCTTCACTAGATGCCTCAAATTAAGTCTGACCACAATCCTACTCTACTTTCTACAGTGGAGAGACCATCCCGCTGCCCCAGGGCTGTCTCCACCCACCCCCCCACCCCACCCTCACCCTGAGTGGGGAAGGGGAAGCCCTCCCCACCCCAGACTCTACCATCCCAAACTAGCGGGGTTTCTAGGACAAAAAGAGCAGGGGGAAATCTGTCCCTAGGTGGGGCAAGAAGAGTAAATTGGGGAGAGGGAGATGTGTTTGGGGTCTAGGGCCAGGGAGGGGCATGGCAGAGTCACTGGTATAGCAGAGCAGGCTCCTCTTGCCAAAAGGAGAGCCAAGAGGCCTCCCCACCCCCTTGGATGCCTAAAGGCCAGATGTGACCTGACCCTGAAGATCTCACTGCAAGCTGGGGTGGGGAGAAGGCAAGTGCTTAAGAAATGTTGATTTCTTGCATGCAAAAGCCAGGCTCTCCAATTTTCTGTGAGGAGGGCAATGTGCCTCCATGCCAGGGACAGTGGATGACCCCTACCTGCACACTTAAGATGGAGGTGGACTAGAGCAGAGAGGGCTTGGTTGGGGTCACCCAAGGTCCCTGTGCCCTTCCCCTGTCACCACACCCTTGCAGCCCTCTTCTCCCAGGCCTTCAAGGACAATGTCTCCACTCTACCTCACTGGGTGGGAAGTCCTTCTTGGAATCTAACTTCTATGAGACAATAAAGCACTTTGCAAATCTGTAAAGCACATCACAGCTTTAAAGAACAATTATTGAGATGTTACCACCACTGCCGCCATGGAGGTCAAAAGCTCAGTGGAAGGTGGGATGGGAACAGGGGTGGAGGACTGATCCCCTCAGCGCTCTTGAAGCTCTGAGGGTGAGAAGTGTGTGTCTGCTTATGGGATGACTTACCAGGCTCTTAAATCGATCTGTAGTTAAGTGGACTGAAGTTATACTTCAAGAAGGACTCCTCATTTAGGCCTGGGAGAAGCTGGCTTGGGAGATCTGAGCTGAGCAGTCTCCATCCTTCCTGAGAGCCCCAGGAGAGGACATACAACTTTGGAGGAAGGGCTGCCCAAAGGAGACAGAGGGATGACCAGGCCCCCAGGTACTGGGGGTGCAGGCAAATGTGCTCAATCTCCTCTGCTGCCCCCAGCCCAGCCCCCCATCTGATTGAGCTGATCAGTGTGCATCCTTTCAAAGACCCCGGGAACTGAGCCCCTCATCTCTTTGTCCTACAATTTAAAAATCCAAGGATTCTCAGAATCAACCCCAGCAGACTGGAAGCTCCCAATCTTAACTAGCAACCTGCTCCAACCCTGGTATCTGGAGATGGGGCAACTCAGGGTGGACTCAGCCACTTCCCTCCTCTATTTATCTTTTCCTTACAACTTTTATACATTCTACTGGACCCAGGGGCCCTCAATGCTACTAAACTTTAAGCTATCTGAATATCATCTACTAAGTAACTAGTAATTCTTTCTTTCTTTCTCTAGGATTATATGAAATAAATTTGAATTATTATTATTAATAATTATTATTTTGTAGTATTCTCTTCTTTTAAACCCCTCGGTTTCTCTTTTTCTTCTCTCTCTCTCTCTCTTTCTCTTTTTGGTTAAAAAAAAAATCTATTTCTCTTAAATCTCACACCTCTCTGAGGGTTCCCTAGGCCTGCTAAGCCTCAGTTCTGGAGTTCCCCTCCTCACTTGCCCCTGAGACAGGGCAGGGGAAAGGGGGGACACCCCAGGATCCTCAGTCCTTAGTCCTACAGCTTCTTCCTTTCTTGTTAATCCCTTTCTTTGTTTGGCTCTGCCAGCTCCTCTGAGGGGGAGGAGGAGAGGGGAGGGGGAGCCCACAGAGTGAAATCCAATCTACTTGCAGGCCCCATAAGGGACCAGGCTCCCCCAGCCCCTCTCTCCACCATCCATCCCAGGATGCTCCCCCAAGAAAAGCAAATGACATTCCTCCCCAAAAAAAAGTGGGGGAAAAAAAGCAACATAAACCCGAACATATATTAAAAACACTTTTTTTTTTTTAAGATTTAACTCTGAATACAAATGTATTTTTTCTTCTTCTCTCCCTACATATATTCTAAACCTTCTAAAGTTTTTTTATTTTTTTAAGGATCACTTTATCATAAAATAAAATATCCTTTTCATATAATAAATTACCTAATAAAAAGTCTTTTTTTCATATTAGCCCAGGTTCTTTGCTACATTTATACGGTAATAAACGCCTTTATTAAAATAGAATATTAAATTATAAAGAACTGCTTTTTTTTTTTTTTTGCTATTTTTGTTTTCTCTCCTCTGTTGGTCGCCTGTCTCACTCCCTCTCATGCTCTCTTTCTCTCCTCTATTTTGTTTCTCACTATGTGTGTTTTGCGTTTGTTTCTAGGTTTGGCTCAATTGGTAGGGGTGGGATTGAATTTGCTGAGCCCCCTAGTGTAACAGTCTTCTGCCTTTGTGGGTAAGGAGTGGAGAGGGGGAGGGGGATCGACAGACAGACATCCTTTCTTCCCACCCCCCTCCCCACCCGCCCCCGGCAACCGAGGGTGCCCATTTGGTTTGGTTTCTATTGTACAGACATCTCAGGATGGCTCACGTTGGCGGGAAGGAGGAAAGCAGTCACAGGCCAGTTTTCTTGGCTGTGACCGCCTTCCTCTCACCTCCCTGGCTGGTGGTCTGGAGGGGAAGGCTGAGGAGAGGTGAGTTAAGTCACAACAGGAGAAAGGAGAGGAGGAAATCCCCTCTGCACCTCCATCCCTGCACCACTTCTCCATCCAGGAAGAATGGGACTCCTGAGCTTTAAGTGCTCAGCGATCACTCAGAACAGTCCCATCCCATTATATACAAGGATCTCCTGGGACCCCCTAGGACTCCCATCCCCCATCCTCTCCTGGCCCGCCAGCGGAACCAGGAGGGTGGGAGGGAGGCCGGTGGCAATCCCAAGTGAGCAGTAGGGAAGCAGCAAAGAGGGTGTGAGGCCTGTAACAATACATGACTCTCAAACAGGCCCTGCTGTGCCCCAATCCTGTTTTGCCCTGGGCTGACCCCTCTCTGAAGACCTGGCTTGTCCTCAACCACAATGGGTGGGACAGAGACTTCATGATTTGCACACTAATAAGGATTCAAGCTAATAAGGATTCAATTAAGGTTTGGGTCAGATCCAGAGAGGCATGTAGGGTATGGGGCAGCAGGGCTTCCCTCCACGAGTCTCTCCTCCTGCCTTAGGCCCTTTCCTGCTCCTTGAAATAGCAGACACACTACCCTGGCTCCCCTTCTTCTACAACCAGAAAATCCAGCCCAAGAACTCCTCTCTAAATATAATGCCCATAGATGATGAAGGTGGGAGTTTGACCCTTTACATACCCCAGTATTAGTCCCCTTTCTCAAATTTCCATAAAAGATTTGAGATGTTTCTTTGGAGGAGCAGGGGAGAGGGCCGCCACATGCCTGAAGAGGAATGGGAGAGACTGTCAAAATGTTCTTCCCTCTATTCGTCCCCAGGGGAATAGGGTCCCCAAAGCTGGGCTGGAAGGGGCAGGAGTGATGGGGGAGAAGGGAAGAAAGAAAAAGAGAAGGGGCAAGACAGGGTTGGGAATGACAGCCACCAAGGGAAAACAAAGCAAAGAGGCGGAAGGAAAGGAAAGAGTAAAGGAGAAGGAAGATCCTAAAGGGAAGTGAGATGGGGGAAAGGGAATGAAGGGAAATGCTGAAGGGGGCAGAGAGGAGCACCCCTCTGCAGATTCCTCCAGCCCAGCTTTGTGGGGGCAGATGGATTCTGAGCCCTTTATCCATTGATGTGATTCTCCTCGACCCCATACCTCAGATCTATGCAGGTTTCCGATAGGGCTCCAACTCCCTTATTCTGTGAGAAACCGAGGAACAGTTTCCCTAACAGGATATGGCGGTGGGGTAGCCAAAGGGTCATGTTAGGAGGTCAGGACCAGAGGGCTTGGGGGTTCAAAAGAGCACCTCTAGATACAGGTGGAAATTCTCCCTCCCCTTTTTGCCCATTCCCTCCTCAGAGGAAGGGGAAGAGTGACACACAGTTGGGGAGGTGGGCAGAGGGGGTCAGAATGCCTTAGTGGCCACCTCTGGCAAAACAAAAGTTTCTCTTAGCTGCTTCCAGATTTAAGGGTATGTTGAGGTATCAGAGTTGTAACTCTAGTATTTTCAGCCTGGCCCCCTCCCAATCTTTCCAGAAAAGGGTGACCAGAGGCTCTGAAAGTGGCCCACCCTCCAGCCACCACAGCCTCCCTTCGCCCCTCCCCAGAGAGCGAGTATCTCTAAGCATCTTGCCCCTCAAATCACTGATTTCCAAAAGGCTCTTGCGGAAAACAGGTCCAGGGCGAGCCCTTGGGGAGTAGGCCCAGGAGGCGGCCCAGGAGGCAGGAGGCTTAGGAGAATATTCGGATGGCTTGCGTGGCTGTGATGTGGCAGACGGGACATTCCGGGTCCGTCCTCTCGCAGATGCGCACTGCACACTCCATGCAGAACAGGTTGTGTCCGCAGGGCACGAGGGCGGCAGTCACTTCGCTCTCAAAGCACACCATGCAATCCCGCCCGCCGCCGGGGCTCCGCAGGCCGCCCCCGCCAAGTTTAGAGAAGCCCTGGAGCGGCTCTCCCGGCGGACGCCTCGGGAGTCCTGCCAGCTCCGGCCCTGCGGAAGTAGCAGGAGAGCGATGCGCGCCGGGAGGCCCAGCGCGGGCCTTAGCGGAAGAGGAGGAGGAGAAGAGCACCGAAGTGGGCGTGGCGTTGTCCTGGCCCGCCCACAGCGGGGGGCTAGTCTCAGCCACGCCGTAGTACACGTCCTGCTTGCCCACACCATAGCCCGGAAACAGGTACCCGCCATAGCCAAAGTCCCCGCCCTGCTCGCCCAGGCGTGGGGCCTCAAAGCCTGAGTCCACTCCGCACTCGCCGATGCAGCCCAGGCTGTTCTGCCGGAAGGTGGAGAGGGGCTTACAGCCTGGCGGGTGCACCCGCCAGGCGTCCGAGTAGCGGCTATCAAGTGCGGCATCGGGGCTCCCAGCCAAGAAGTCATTTTCATTGTTGTACTCGAGGATCTTGCCTGTGCGCACTGCGATGTGCGTCTCGATCTCCTCGCGCGCACGCTCCACGTTGCCCGGGGCACCTGTGATCTCGAACACTGGGTCGCGGTCACGGCTTGGTGTGATAATGTACGTGTTGGTTTGCTGCTGGATGCGCTTGATGGTTGCCCCTTTAGGGCCCACCACCAGCCCCACCACGCGGTAGGGAACCCGCACACGGATGGTCACCTGGCCAGGCAGAGCAGGGGCCACACCAAAGGCAGCGCCTGACTTGTTTCGGGAGGCGCGGATCATGGAGAAATGCTCCGCTGCTGAGATGATTTCCCGCCGGGCTGTGGCCACGTCCTCCCGCCGCCCAGTCACCATAAACACTGGCTCCTCGCCCCGCACTGGTGTCTTGATGTAGGTGTTGGTCTTGGCCCTCAGAGCCTTAATCTTGCAGCCTGGGATAGGGTGGGGAGGGGGAAAGAGAAAGAAACTCACAGAGCAAGAAGGGTTGTGCTGGGACCAATAAGCTCCTGATCTTTACCCAGATTCCTGGCCTCCCAGGAACCCTCCAGTCCACCCTTTGAAACCCCCGCTACTACACGCACAGTCCACTCATCGGACCTCAGATCTACCCAACGTCCATTTTAAAATATACTAAATTTCCCCCGAGTTCCATTCAGGACCTTCCAAATTCATTCACTCCTTGGAACCCCCAAATAAGCACTGACCCTCCCGTATGAGCTGCTAACCTCAAATCTATTCACAAACTCCTCCCCAAACGTTTGCTGTTCCCTCAATTTCTCTACTGATCCCTGGCTACTCACAAACTTCCAAATCATTTAATCACTGCCCCCCCATCCGTCACCAACCCCAATCTTTCCACAGAACCCCAATGTGCTCAGTAACCTCACAATCTCCTCATTTGACACTCAGTCATTAAAAGTGTCCTCCAGCTACTCAAGAGACTGCCAGCATCCACCAGCTCTATGACCTCCTCCCATACTTTCCACCCAGTAGTCTGTCTCGGTGGGTCCCAAATTCATAATGCGTTTGCAGCAAGTAGTGGAGGGCACGAGACTGGGAAGGGTCTGAGACCCGGAATTTCAAGAGGGCAAGGAGGAGTAAAAAGATAAAGAAAATCCCATGTGAGGGAGCAGCACCCAACCCCATGTCACTCCTATCCCCCTGTCCCCTGGGGGGCAGGAAAGCTGAGATGGAGCCCAGTCGGATGAGGGTATTCTGGGCCCATACTCCTGCTTTGAAGTAGGTTAAAGCTGGGAGGTTGAAGAGAGAGGTAGGAAGAGAAAGAAGAAAATCGAGACAAAGAGAGACAAAGAGGGAGAAGGGGAGAGAGAAAAGTGAGGGAGGCTGGGCTGGCCACACCGTCTCTAAAAGCCCCACACCTGATGGCTGACTGGATAGCCCCTCTTCTCCTTTCCACCTGGCCCTAGCTTCACACCAAGCCTTTCTCCAAGCACACATGCCACATGTGTGTGAGTTTGCACACGCATACCTAACAGTGGTGATGCGCTGTGTGCCTTTATCTAAACCATACTTGCAGGGCCGGCCTAATGCACACTTTCATACACCTCTTTCACATACAAGTCCCGATGTTTCCATCTTTCATACATCCCACTCCTCCATGCACATCCTCCCCAGCACGCAAACAGCACATTCCTATACACACCCACAACTTTTGCCCCCATTCGCACCCCTCTCCAGACACAACTCACTATTCCTTTTCTCACTCCCCCACTTCGCTACCTTTCCAAAACCAAGTGGTCCTACTTCCATGACTCTGCCTCAGCCCTCCAACCACAGCCTGAGATGAGCTCATTTTTTCCCTCCTTCCTCCACTCCAGATGGCTTCTTCTCCAACCTTAGCAGATTGGGGGGTGGGGAGGATAGGGTGGATTGGGGGCCCACTCCCCTCACCTTTAAGGAACCTCAGGAAGGAGAATTTGCTTCTCCCCCCTGCTCCTCCCTGACAGTTAAGAAGTCCTACCTGTTGTCAGGCCCACATCCTTGCTGCTTTAATGTCCCAAGGTAAATGATTGTTCTATTTGTGAGGCATAGAGGGTTGAGAAAAAGTGAAGTCCTCTGTCCTACCACTTCTATTCACATGTCATCTGATGGACATCTGGCATCTGACTCTAAGTTTTGGGTCCATAAACTGAAGTGAGAGCTAGGTATCTGTGGGGGTTGGGCTGAGGACAGGACAGGCATAAAAGTAGGGAGAAAAGCTAGAGGCCTGGAGGTGCAGCAGCGGTGGTAGACCTCATCCTGGGTTTGGCAATGCTGTGAAGCAGCATCTTTTGAAGGGAAGACCCACTGGGCTTCACCTTCCTAGAGGTCAAATAGAGGAGCACTAACACTGCAGCAGCAGGAGGGAGGTTAGACAAGAGGGAGGACTTCCATATACTTAAGGAATGAGGGGGAGGCTTATCTTCTCTGAACAGGAGAAATCCTCCTACTTTTATGAGGGACAGGCCGATCTGATGAGGAGGCAGAAGAGGAAAGAATGACTCCATTAAATCCTGGGGCCTCCCCAAACCACCCCCACACCCAAGAAAAGATATCAATGTCTGTCACCACCCAGTTCCAGAGCTTTGGATCCCCAGTTTCTGACAACAAGAGGAAATCCAACTTTCTACATCAGAAATCTCAAGAGATGGCGTGCCCCAGGGGGATAGGGCTGTGCAGGGGAGTGGCACCTTCCCTTCCTCCATTCTGGATCTCCCCGAGAAATCCCCCTAACCAGCACTCCCAGTGGATGAGGTGCAATTTGGAATACGGCCCCCCTGGCCCACCTCCCCTTTTCCTCCACCAGGAGCTGGCCTCCTCCCTCACACCCAGCCGGAATGTAGCTCCTCTATTGTTCCCCACGGTGGGACAGCTCCTCCCCCACTCCTCCCCCACCCCACACCTCCCCAGCCCAGCCCCTTTGTAATTTCCAAATCCCACCCTCCCCACTCCCCTTTGGGAAACGGAGAGAGGGAAGGGTCCCCATGATCCCGTCTGCTCAATTTGGACCCTCACCAACACTCCCACCCACCCACCCAGGGATGCTGGAGCCGAGGAGGGTGTGGTATCAGACATACTACACTGGATTAATTCTGCGCCTCCCCCAACACACCCAGACTCATGCCCTCCACCAAATTTCCAGGTGAACGTTTCTCACCCCCTGGCATACCCTCTCCTGCCCAGTTCTACTCTTTCACTACCAGAGACCCCTCCGTAGGCCTCTGGCCCCAGGCCGTGGCCAGCCCAGAACAAAAGCCAGAGAGAGAGGAGGAGAGGTCCATGCCAGGACGTAGCACTTCCTTGGAGACACCCTTCCAAAACCCCACAGACAGTCCAACTTCGGTGCGTGGGAGACCACAGGACCCCCTTCTCCCAGTGGTCCCCTTCACAACCTCTCCCCCTGGCTGGGACCCTTCCCTGGGCCACACCCCCTTCCATTCCAACACTCAGCCCAACAAAGAGACAGATACTCAGTCTGGCTTCGTGGACCAGGTCTTCCCCAAAGTCTGTAACTCCCGGTGGCTGGGGGATCTAGGGGTGCCCCCTCCCCAATCCACGAGCAGATACCGGAGTAGGGGCTTCTGAGGAACTCTTCGCACATTCCGTCAGTTTTTCTGGCTAGGAGTGAACACCCCCTCCGGACAGCCTCCCTGGATTGGGAGACCGATCCCCCTCCCCTTCCCCTCTCCCAGAGCAAGGATATTTCTTTGTTTAAGGGCAGAGCCCTGGGAGAGGAAGGATCTGGACAACCGTCCCAACTAGGGGTAGCAGGGAACTTTGTGGCACTTGGAAATCAGGGTAGGGGGCGGGTCCCCCTTTGTGGGGAAGGGACAGAGCTGGAGGCGGGCAAAGAGGGAAGAAATGAACTTTCCGCGCTGGGGACAGGGTGTCCCCCCACTCCAATCCCTCTCAGTGGTCCCGGCGTCCGCTTACCTTGTCTGCCCACGATCTCGGCCACGTGCTCGGAGGTGGGCACGGGTACACACTCCGTGGTGTTGCTGCTGCCCTTCAGGCGCAGCTCGGCCTCTTTGTACAGAGCGCAGAGCTTGGCGTCGCTAGCCCCTTTGGGGGCGGTGGGGGGCTGGGGCGTCTGCGCCGCGGGGGCCGCCGTCTGGGCGGCCGGGGGCGCCGCGGGCGGCGGCGGCGGGGCCGGCTGCGGGGGGGCGGCCGGCTGCGCGGGGGCGCCGCCCCCCCCACCTCCCCCGTCCTCGCCCGCCGTGGGGGCGGGGGGCTCCCCCAAACCCAGGAGGCAGAGTTGATCGAGAGCCAGCTGAAGGGCGCGCTCGTCTTCCAGCAGCCCTCGGTCCTTAGCGCTTCCCCCGAAACATCCTAGTTCTCCAAAGCCCCCATTTCTTTCCATTATTCCAGATACCACTAGACTAGGCATGGCGAAACAAAAGCTGGGGGAGAGAGAGAGGGAGAGAGAGAGAGAGAGGTGGTGGAAGGGAAAAGAGGAGAGAGGAGGGGAGGGGAGAGGAGAGGAGGGGTGTGTGTGGGGAGGGGGGAACAAAGAACTGGGGAGGGGGGAAGAAAGCGAGATAGAAAGATAGACCCTCCCCCTAAGCCCCCCTCCCCAAACACCCTGTAACCCGACTCCCCTCGCCCCAGCCCCCGGGGTGGGGGTGGGGGGAAAGAGAAGAAAAACCAAGAAAGCAGATCTCCTTTCCTCTCCGGGGGTGACGGGGGGCGGGGGGCTGCGGGATCTCTGCCCCCACCCCTCCCGCCTCGGACCTGGGAGTCTCTAGCCCCCGCCGTCCAGACGCCCCTATTAGGCTCCCGCACCGAGCCCCAGTCCTGGAGCGGCGCTCAGTGGCCCCCAGTAGAGCCCAACCCCTTCCAGCGCTCAAACTCTTTTGTTTTAAATGAACTGGATGGAGCAGCATGGAACTGACGGGAGGGGGGCGCGCCGGGGGCGCCCGGGGCATGCCGGGAGTTGTAGTTTCCCGCCCTCGGGGGCGCGGGGACGAATTCCTTGACCCGAAGAGGATAGGGATGTGCCCTTCGGTCTTTATCCACAGCTCCAGGGCAAAGCTAGGGGTGGGGTGGAAGTTGAGGTCTCTAATTTTTAAGGGGCGGAAACAGGGCAGTGTGCAGAAACCCAGCGGATTTGAAAAAGGCTAATGCTGTGCGCCCCCCTCCCAAGACTGGCTCTCTTCCCATCAAGGCCGGTCCTGGGGGCCCTCTTTCTTATGGTAATGAGGGGGGACGGGGGCGGGGAGCGGCCCCCTGCTCCGTCACTGCGGCTTTCTCTCTCTCTCTCTCCCCTTCTCCCCCCGCCTTCCCCCTCCCTGTCGCGCTCTCTCTCCCAGAGTCTATCCCGGCTCCGGGCCGCGGGGAGAGGATCTCCGCAGAGCAGACAAAGCCCACAGCCGTGATGCGGGGAGAACCCAGCTCTGCCCTTTGTGGGGGCCAGGAGGGGGTGCCTGGCTGGGGGTGGGACCCCATAGCAAAGGATGGGGTCCCCTCATCCCTAAGCAGCAAGCCATCTCCCCTCATCCCCCCGCCCCCCAGTCTCGGAGATCTCAGAGACACCGACCGGGAGGTGAGTTAGTTCACGTCCTTCTGATCAGTGGAAGGGTGGGGCGGGGAGGGCTGTGGGTTGTGAGGTGAGGAGGTTGAGGGAGTGGGGGGGAGAGAAGTGGGGGACGGAGAGTGGGGAAGCAGGAAAAGTCTTAAAGGCCCGGTATGACTTAACCATTTGGGGTGAGGGCCTTAAGCTTTGGGTGTGACAGAAGGAGGGAGGAGGGATCGGGATGGACTGGGAACTCAGGCGTCCTTCGGGCTTGGGCTGTGACTAAAGCTAGTGGGCGATCTGTTCGTTAGCGCCCATCATCATTCCACTCTATCTCACTCACCTCTGTCCCATTGAAAACCCACTAATTCAGCTCCTTTGACTCTGGAAATTTATTTGGTGAGAATAAAAATAAGTTTTTAAAGCTTGGATAGTTAGGCACTTGAAGAAGGAGTTTGGGGAAGTTGCAGTGTAATGCAATCTTTTCTTCTCCCCTTACCCTATATCTTCAATATTTCTTTTGTTACCCTTTTTATGCCTGGGTCTTTCCCAAAAGAAGAAGGGATGGCACTGCAGCTTGAAGGCTTGAGGTTAGATTTTAAGAAGAACTTCCCAAAAGAGTTTTAGAAGAATGGGTGGGTGAAGCACAGTGGTAAATTGTCCTTTTCTGTAATGCCTTGGAAACCGAAAATCTGAACTAATTTGTGAGGTAAAGTTCTGCTTAGAGGTAGGGGAATGGATGAGAAGACCTCACAGACCTAGCACAGTGAGGCCTAGAGGGCTGAGCAGTTTAGCCCTGGTTCCCTAAATGGATTCCTGAAGAGAGTGAATTTGCACACCAATGGGAGGGTGGGAACCTGAGCTGAGGATCTGGGGCTGGGGAGGATGGCACATTGCAGGGCTCTTTCCCCTTTACTAGGCTGAAGATCCAGGGAAGGAGAGCCTTAACTGAGAAACCCCAGAACAACCGGAGTCCGAGTCAGAGTCAGGGAGGGGTGCCTCCTGGATTGGGGGATTTAACATAAGATTAGCAATAAACCTTATGTGGGATTGGGTGCTCCTGCTGCCACTGAACCAGAGTGGAAAAGGAAGAGCTGGAGAGACAGGGCTCTGGAGAGTGGGCTGGTTCTGACTCTTGTGCCCTGTCTGCCCCAGGAACCTGGATTGGAGAAACTGTGGTACTGGGGACCGTGGGGCTCTACTTTGTGGACCAGGTGACTGTTTTTCACATTAATAGAAATAGCAAACAGTGGCATAGGATTTATTGTGGGTCAGGCATTTTTGTGGGGCCACCATCTGCTTTGAGCCTTTCTGTCCCCACCAAAATCAGATTCCCCCAGATACCCACCCTGAATTCGCCCCGTCTCCCCTTTCCTCCCCACTAAGCTAATTAAAGCAGGAGGTTAATGACCAAAGAAGCCTTGGGGATTTGGCCAGGGAAGAAAACAAAGGGCAGAAACAAGTGTGTGTGGGGGGAGGGGACAGCTGCTGATGAGGACAAGGCAGGCTGAGGGGTGGGGTGGGTGGACCTACAACACGAATCAGCCCTCTGGGTAAGTTAATGTCCACCCTCGGGGTCCCCCTGGGACTCCAGACACACACCCTCCACAGCAGAGGAGGCACAAACATGAACCTGGTGCCTGGAGGGCAGGGGGTGTGTGTGAACACACGTAGGTGCGTGGCATGGGTACACATGGGAGTGTATGCCTGCAGATCGCGTGGAGGAGTGCCCAGGGGCAGAGGAGCCCCAGGGTGGGCATGTGGAGGAGCTGGGTTCTTGGGGTGGGGTTTTCACAGGTCCTTCACTCTCCCCCTGAGGCTGGTGGTCTCCTTTGTTTCAGGTTTCTGTCCATGGGCTCTCCTTTTCCCTGCCGCCCCTGTCTGCCCAATCTAGAAGGAGGGCTATGAGAACAGAAGGCCTTACTTAAACAATACTCCCCACTCTGCCTTATAACCAGAAAGGCATAGGTGGCATATCTCTCCCCTTCAGGACCTTCAAGGACGGGACTATGTCTGTCATCTTTATCATTGTCCCCCACCCTAGCTGCCCAGTGTCGAGCACACAGCCCTGCCCAGAGCAGAGGGTCAGGGTGTGTCGGGTATAACTGCATTTTCAAAGCTCCGTGGTGTAAGAGGAAGGAGCAGGCCTCTGGAGACAAACACGCTGCTTGTGCCGCCACACTGGGCAGTCATTGACTGCCGAGCCTCAATTTCCTGGTCTCCAAGATGGTGATAACAGCCAAGGCCCCAGCACGGTGCCTGCTCATCCTGAGCGTTCACTCGACGTTGTTTTCCTGGCCCTCGTTGTTCTCCCCGTGCAGTTAACTCTAGGCCAGATTGTGCTCTTCATTAATTTTCATTCATTCATTCAGCCAACCACTTCCCATTGAGCTCCCGGGTTATGCCAGGCACTGGAAGAGATTCTGACCCATCGTGAGGCACTTGAAGTCAGTTCTAGGTCTAGACTTGCTGAAATAAGATTATTCTAAACGAACAGTAGATAATTCCAAAAATAATTCCTGGTAAACACTGGAATGCGGGTGAACAAACTTTCTCTCTCTCTCTCTCTCTCTCTCTTTCTCTCTCTCTCTCTCTCACACACACACACACACACACACACACACACACACACACGTGCGCGCGCACACACAGACACACACACATACACACGCGCGCGCGCCCAGACGAGCCAGGCTTCTAGTCTTACACCTGGGGAACAAAGGACCCTGTTAAGTTGTTGAGTGTGTACACACACACAGCCCTAGCTGTGGGGCAGGAAAGGTGACCCAGTAGAGAGTCCAGGGTTCATGTGGAGGCTGGGGTACAAGTGGGGTGGATGATCCAGACTGTGTGCTTGTCTGTGTCTTGAGTTGTGTCCTTTTTCTCCTCTGAGCACCTGTTATCACCATTTAAACACTGAGTACCAAGGGATGGGGTTACACACCTAACTCCTGCCCCTCCCCAGCCCTGTTCTCAGAGCCCATAGGAAGGGAGGGAGACACAGGAGGCTGCCACCAAGGCCGTCCCACCAAGCAGGCTGGCCCTTGTAGAGGTTATCTCCCCCATCTCCCTACTCCTCTCAGGACACCTTCTCCATCTGTCCTAGTCAGCTGAGCCTCCTCTCCCATGCTTTGTGGAGTTTCCATTTTCTTTTTTTAATACCCCTTCCTTCTGGGAAGTCCACCTTGCTACCTAACCACCAATCCTCCTGCTGAGGGGACAGCCAGTTTTCTTTCTCTTGCTGGAATGTACTCAAGTTGTTAAGTAATTTCAACCGATGAGAATATGTTGGGTGAAATTCTGTAGGCCACACAAAAGAAATATCAGACTTGATCCCTGCCCTCAGCAACTAGCCTACATGACCCAGAGAACATGACCAAGTAGGATTATATGTGAGGGCAAGACAGACTTTGGAACTTGGAGGACTGCAGAGATTGGAGGAGAGAGTAGGTCACTGTGGATCCTTCCGTTTTGGATCTCATCTCCAATGGCTTTGCAGGCCCAGCCTGAGGTTTGGACCTGGATAGACAAACATCTCTGCTCTTCCCCGGGACTACCCCACCCCTCTCCTTAGCAGATCCCCTGTACTGTCTGATTTCCCCAGGGAGAATAGCTCAGAGGGGTCGGGGTGGAGCCTGGGCCCCTCCTAGGACAGCTGGCTGACAGGGCCCCTCTGGGACTCAGGGCTGGACCCAGGCGTCCAGGAGGCGGGTGATACTGGAGCTGTGACAGTTGGTCCCTAGATTCCTCACCAAGTGGCGCCAGCTCTGGTTTCGGACTGGGGAGGGGCAGGGGAGGGGCACCTGGTGCCAGCCAGGGCTGAGTGTTCTCTTGGGGCAGGGAGGGGGCGGCAGTAAACATGGTCTTCACAGGTTGTTGAGGAGGTTTCTTCCGTTGCCCTCTCGGTGCCAGGCCCTGTGCTAGGTGCTAAGAGGGGACTCTGAAGCACGAGACGCAGTCTGGGACGTACCAAATAGAACGTCAGAGCTGGAATAGAAATCGAATGAGTGAGTGAATGAATAGTTCGTCAATTATTTAATGGCCTTATTTTACAGAGAAGGAGACTGAGGCCCAAAGAACCCAGGTCCTGTGATTCCCTTCTGCCTTCTGATCCGTCATGCTTCCTTTTTCAGGAAAGGGAAGAGGAAGTCAGAAAGAGAGAGAGGGAAATAGGAAGGGATTTGCCATTTCCTGAGTGCCTGTTTGGTGTCAGGCTCTCTTCTAGCCTTTTCAAAGTTGATATTTAATTATCTTCACAACTCTGTGAAGCTGGACTTGCTGTCTCTGCTTCACATGAAGCCTTCACATGAAGGCTCAGAGAGGTTAAGTAACTTGTCTAGGTCACACAGCTGGTAAGTGGAGACTCCAGTGTTCAAAACCAGAGATGTCTGACTCCAGAGCCTGGGACCCCAGAGGTAGACAGTGGCACCCGGTGAGTGCTTGGAGGCCACAGAGGCAGTGGAAGGAGTGATCGCTGAGGCTGGAGCAATTTGGGAAGGCTTCCTGGATGAAGATGATCTGAAGGAGTCCCTGAGGGTTGAGTGAGGTTCATTCAAAGGGAGATGCCTTGAGAGGCTTGCTGGTTGACAGGTGGCCAGCTTGCATGGATCTTGGGGAGCAGGGGACGGGTTCCGAGAAATGCGTCACCAGGTGGCGCTGCAGGCCAGTTACCAAGAGAGGCGCCCCTCTGGGCTCTGGCACTAGGCCCAGGGGCGGCTTCTCTGCTCAGCTAGGGCTCCGTGCCCTGCTCAGCCTCCTCTGGCTCTCAAGCTTCCACTTCGCCCTTGGCTTCTGGTTGGCATCCAACACTAGGGGGACAATAAAGCCACCAGTCTATTCCTGACCCTAGGACAAAAATCTGGATGGCTGAGACTTGGGAATTCCCATGGGTCTGACCAGCTCCCCAGGTCATCCTGAGCACCTTCCAGCCACTTAAGACTGGCTTCGCGTCCAGCACCCTGCTGAGTCCCTGGGAGACACTGTTCAGGGGACAGGCTGAGGAAACAGGCTTTCGAGTCCAACTGACCTGGGTCTGAAGGCGAATAATAATAAAGTCCACCTCATAAGGATTTAAAACTTTTCATCCAATAAATATATTTTGAACACCTGTTGTGTCAGGCACTGTTCTAGGCACTGAGGATACACCAGAGAACAAGACAGACAAGGTCCCTACTCACATGGAGCCGATATTCTATGGCAGAGGGGAGGCAGGCAGTAAACAAGTAGATAATGTACTTGCTGGTAGTGATAATTGCTAGGAAGAAAAATAAAGCAGGGGCTGGGCACAGTGGCTCACGCCTGTAATCCTAACACTCTGGGAGGCCGAGGCGGGTGGATCGCTCAAAGTCAGGAGTTCGAGACCAGCCTGAACAAGAGCGAGACACCCCCCCTCGCCCCCCTGTCTCTACTAAAAATAGAAAGAAAGTATCTGGACAACTAAAAATATATATATAGAAAAAATTAGCTGGGCATGGTGGCGCATGCCTGTAGTCCCAGCTACTCGGGAGGCTGAGGCAGGAGGATTGCTTGATCCCAGGAGTTTGAGGTTGCTGTCAGCTCAGCTGCTGACGCCACCGCACGCTAGCCAGGGCAACAGAGCCAGACTCTTGTCTCAAAAAATAAATAAATAAATAAATAAATAAAGCAGGATATAGGGGCTGAAGAGTTTGAGGTGGCTGTTTAGAAAGGCTGGTCATGTCGTGAGAATTTAACTGGACATATATAAAGCACATAGTACGGTGCCTGGCACTGTGTTAGCTGTTACTGTTAGTCTCTTCCCTTTGCTCCTGCCCCACTTCTTCCCCTTTCTCTGTCCCAGATTCTCCATGCCTTCTCCCAGCAAGCCCCACAGGGAAAACAGGTGCTGCCTTGGGAACTAGGAGCCCTGAGTTTTTAGTTTTGGCTCTGCCCACAACAGTCCAGACCAGCGCCTCCCCCAGCTTCCGGTAACTGACATCACCATCCACCTGGTTGCTCAAGCCAGCAATCTGGAGCCATCTGTGATTCTTCCCTTTCCCCTAGCTTCCCCCCACCCAATCCATCAACAAGTCCTCTCAACTATGGCTCAAGACATTTTCCAAATCCTCCGACTTCCCACCTCCTGCTACCTTCCTGCTCAAAGCCATCATCACCTCCTGCCTGCCGCAGCCTCGACTGATCTCTTTGCTTCCACTCTTGCCTCCTTTTGCCCCTTCAAACCATTCTCCACACAGTTGCCAGAAAGATCTTTTTTTTTTTTAAATGTGATCATAAAACTCTCCTTGCTTCAAACCCTGTTGTAGCTCCCCATCACCACCGTTGGATTCAAACTCCTTAATGTGATTATAATGTCCCTTACAGTCTTGTTCCGCCCACCTGTCCTGCTGACCCTGCCCCTCCCTCCCATTCTCCACTCCAGCCCCACACACCTGGGCTTTCTTTCAGGGCTTTGGCCTGTGCAGTCCCACCTGCTGTTCCCTCACCTTTCACCCTTCATTCATTTTGCAGGACTCAAATGTCACTTTCTCCCAGAAATCTCCCCTGGTCACTTTGGGGCATCCCTTACCATTCATCACACTATATTGTAACTGTTTACATTTCTGTTTTATAGTACATTGGAAGCTCTTTGAGAAAAGGGACTGGATCTATTCTACTCCTGTATTCCCAACACCCAGCACAAAGTAGGTGCTCAATAAATGTTGGCTGTTTAGAAGCCATGCATGTTCATCCACACTTCCCTCTTGAACACCCTCTCCTTCACCCGCACACTGCCAAATATTTAACTTCTCTCTCTGATTTTCCACCATACCTTTCACTCCCACACCTAGCTCCATCTCTCCCTACCTCTGCACACTCCCACACCTGGGCCATCACAGCCCACCTACATCTGATCTCCAAGGGGATGCTGCTTGCATAAGGCTTGGTGTGTACTCTCACTGGGTTCCTCCGCTCTCTAGCGCCTAGTCTGGGACTCATACATAGTTGGAACTCAATAATGGTGCTAACTCACTGACATGACTTTTGGCTGATGGCTCAGAAGGGATCCCTAAGTATGTGAACCCTTCCCCTCAGTCACTGCTAATAAAATGAGTTTTGCACAAAGAAGTGTATGTGGGTTGCATGCTCCTGCCAGGCCCTCTCCACCGTTTAGGCCTCCGTACACACTATTCCTTCTGCGTCAAACCCTCCATCGCATCTTAGCTATCTCTCACTCATCGTTCAGACCTGAGATTAGGAGTCATGTCCTCTGAAAGGCCTTCTTGGCCAAGCTGATGAACATAGGGGCATCCCCCAAGTCTGGTGTGGCACCTGGTATTTACCCCTTGGTTAGTGCTTAGCCCACAGTGCTTTCCAAGCCAGTTTACATGTTTTTTGTTTTTTGTTTTTTTTTTGAGACAAAGTCTCACTCTGTTGCCCAGGCTAGAGTGCCGTGGCGTCAGCCTAGCTCACAGCAACCTCAGACTCCTGGGCTCAAGCGATCCTTCTGCTTCAGCCTCTCGAGTAGCTGGGACTACAGGCATGCGCCACCATGCCCGGCTATTTTTTTCTATATATTTTACTTGTCCAGCTAATTTCTTTCTATTTTTTTAGTAGAGATGGGGTCGGGGGTCTAGCTCTTGCTCAGACTGGTCTCGAACTCCTGAACTCAAATGATCCTCCCGCCTCGGCCTCCCAGAGTGCTAGGATTACAGGTGTGAGCCACTGTGGCCGGCCTACTTACATGTTCTTCATGCTGTACCAGATTGCTAGCTCTCCCAGGACAAGGGATGTCTCTCTCCAAAGCCTAGTGTAAAGGAGGCACTCAGTAAAAATTTGTTGAATAAATGATTGATTGAATAAATAAAAGGAAGAAAATGACTGTGATACTGAACGAGTCACTTCCCATCTTTGGGCTTCAGTTCCCTCTTTTGGAAAGAGGGAGCAGGAGAGTGTGGAACAGTGCTGTGTTGGTAAATGCTTAATAACCAGAGTGGGGAAAGCCCTGGTTTGTGGCAATTGCCAATTTCCATGTTGTGAATTCTCTCACCATGGCTGATTTCAATATGAACAATGGGCTGTCACCAGCAGGTGCAAGCCACCTCCAGCTCACCACTGCAGGTGGACTGGCTTGAGCCGGATGACCTCCGAGATACTTCCAGCTCCACCATCCTTGCACTTGGCCTCCTCCCAGCTCCCCCAGGAGCCTGGAGATCAGAGGTCAGGGTATTCCTCACTCTCATCACCTCTCCAGACTTCCAATTATTTCTCGTGTCCAGTCCCAGAGCGTGGGGAGTTTTACCCAGGCTGCCTACTGCCCTTTGTTGCCTGTATCCTAGAGGCACTTCTGTGCCCTTCCAGGTGGGGAAGTGTACATGTCTCTCCCAGGCAGTCTTCACAGGCTTCTCAAGGAATATTGGTTGGCTCAAGCCCTGATGTTCAGACCTGTGCAGAGGGACTATCTACTCTGGCCCCCCTGCAATTTCTGTGCCCCACCTTCCCACACTGACTGGGGCTTCCTGAGAGCAGGAGCTGTGTCCGGTCTCAGTTTCTATCTTTCTTAACTTATGACCTCTGGCCCTGTTGTTGCCTCTCTCCTCTCAGAATTCTTTATTCCTTCCCTGGCTTTTCTTCCGTCTCCCTCTGTGCTTTTTGGTCTCCTTTGCCCAGCTATCTTACTCTTGTCTACACAGCCAGTGTTTACGCACCTGCCGTTTCCTCTGCCTGGAACACACGTCCTTCTCCCTTTCTGCATGGCTATTCAAGCAGGAGCCTGTAGGTGGGCGGCAGCGCACTGCCTACTACCTGTGAGCCCTATGCAAATTCACACCTCTGAACCTGTTTTCCCATCTATAAAATGAGGGTAATAGTAGCAATTACCTCATGGGATTGTTGTGCAATTAGTGGGAAGAGGCATGTACAGTACTGACATAGCGTCTAGTACACAGAAAGTGCTTAATAAATGTTGATTATTATTATTCAGGCCTCAGCTTAATCATCCCTTCCTCGGGCAAGCCTGCTGCACAACTGCAGACTGGGTTAGGTGCCTGGTTCTCTGCTCCCCGACATTCTCAGGCACTCATTGTACTTTAATTACTTGTTCCATGCGGACTAGAGCCGATTTTGGCACACACGTGGTTCTCAGTAAATATTTGTGAATGAATGAATGAATGAATGAATGAATGAACGAATGATGTGGACACACAGCCAGGGCCTTGTGCCGCCCAGGACTAGCCTGGGCACGCCCACGGGTAAGGAAAAGGCGGGGCTGCTCCCTCCGGGGCCGGCAGGTGGCGCCAGCGCCCGCTGGTCTCTTGCCGCGGCCGCCTCCCTTGCCCTTGTCCTCACGTCCGGCGCTGAGGGGTTTCAGCGGGGGCAGCAGGGGTCGGATCTTGAGGCCTGAGCGAAGCCCCAGGCCCCAGGCAGCGGGGATGACTTTCACTCACCCGTCCTAGGGGGTGCCCAGCCTAACTTGACAGGGAAAGGAGTGGGCGCCGCTGGGGAAAGGGGCAGCCTGAGGGGTTGGGGGTGCGGACCATGGGAGTCGTGGTGGGGCTGATGTTGTCTTGGGGACACGAGATGAGAGGCGGTTAAGTCAATCAATGAGTCAAAAGCTGAGATCTAGGAACCAGACACTGTGGGAGATGATGAGTGAAATCAATCAGTGAAAGAGGAAGGGGAGGCTTGGTTTCCATGACAATGGTAGTGTTTGTGGCAAGCCAGGGACTCCTGGGTCCCCAGGGCCCACGAACAGTGATTCACCACAGGAAAGGGAAGGCTGCAGAGGGACCTGATGCTGGGGGCCGGATGCCCTGTGGTTCTTCTCGGTGCTCAGCACACGCTCTGCAGCCCTGGCCCCTGGGCCTCTGCTCTGCCAGGTACTGGGAGGGGAACTGAGGGATGGAGAAACAAGCCTGAGGAGGGGCAGGCCCTGTGCTCCACACCACACGTGCTCATCTCACTTCCTGCTCACAACAGCCCTATGGAATGGCTCTTCTCCCATTTTATGGAAGAGAAGACTGTCACCCTGGCCCAGGGTGACATGGGTAGGCATGAGTGGAAGAGCCAGGATTAGAACCAAGGCTAGTCTGACTCTAACATGCTTGGTAAGACCAGAAAGCAGGAAAGGAAGAACACGGGCAGGGGAGTCAGAGAACAGCTAAGACCCCTGTGGAGATGAGCTTCCCCCCAACCTCCCTGCCTGCCCTGTGTGAGTCCGACACTGATAGGGAGGGAGGGGAGGCTGACAAACTGCATGGCCTGATGTGGGCCAGAAACCGTGTACCCAGCTCATTCTTTCTCCTCCAAGCCCAAGAGAGCAGGTCCCAATTCCGGTCCATCCAATATCCTCCATCACTTTCTCTCTGCTCTGGTACTGGGGGCAGGCGTGGGCACGTGTGCGTGTCTGTGTCTGTGATCATCATATCTGTACCACCCCCACCCCCCGACATCCCCCAACTCCCAATAGAGCCAGGGAGTTCCCAGCTCCTTCTGGTCCCTGTCAGGATAGTTTCATTCTTGTTCAGCTTTGAGGCCCTCACAATTTCAGTACAAAAGGGGTATCCCCGTCCCACCCCCAGGCCTTGATGCCATGCAAGACGGAAGTCCAACCCTCACCGTCTCTCCCCCTGCAGCAGAAGGAATGGAGATTGGAAGGACTTGGAAATCTTCCAGTCAGGTACTCTTGTTTTGTAGGTGTGGAAACTGAGGCCCATAGAAGGAAAGCAATTTTTCCAGGGTCACAGAGCATGCTAATAGAAGAGTGAACTAGATTCTTTGTCTACAGACTCCAAGTTCTATGATACAAGAAAGGATCTTGAGTGCCGGGCGCGGTGGCTCATGCCTGTAATCCTAGCTCTCTGGGAGGCCGAGGTGGGCGGATCGTTCTGAGCTCGGGAGTTCGAGACCAGCCTGAGCAAGAGCGAGACCTCATCTCTACCAAATATAGAAAGAAATTAATTGGACAGCTA